>JBAKBP010019006.1:0-45532 GCA_037953745.1 Lithodes maja | reverse complement strand
CTAGGTCCTTTTGAAGATCCTGACAACTTTCTATACAGGTGACATTCTTCATGATCTTAGCGTCATCCGCAAACATATTCATATGACTATTCAAGTTTTCTGGCATGTCGTTTACATAAAGTAGGAACATTATCGGACCCAACACTGATCCCTGTGGTACTCCGCTCGTCACACTCCTCCACTGTGAATATTCGTCTCGTATCGTGGTCCTCATTTCTCTTCCTATTAAAAAGTTTTCCATCCATTTTAACATCCTACCATGTACACCTCCAACAACCTGCAATTTCCACAATAACCTTTTGTGAGGCACCCTGTCAAAGGCCTTTTTCAGGTCCAGGTAAACACAGTCAACCCATCCCTCTCTCTCCTGTGTAACATCTACAACTCTGCTATAAAAGCTTAATAAATTAGATACACAAGATCTCCCTTCCCTGAATCCAAATTGTTTCTCGCTAAGCACCCCCTGTCCCTCAATGAAGTGTGTCCACTTTTTCCTTATAATTTTCTCACAAATTTTACAAACAATGCTGGTGAGGGACACCGGTCTGTAGTTAAGCGGATTTTCTCTGTCTCCTCCTTTGTAAATTGGTACTATGTTAGCTCTCTTCCATTCCACTGGCAGGTCTCCCTCATTCAGTGAAGATTTGATGATTTCATAGATTGGTTCCACTAACTCTTCCGCACATTCTTTGAGGATCCATCCAGCCACTCCATCTGGTCCCATTGATTTCCTCACGTCCAAATCCTGCATCAATTTCAGCACTTCACTTTTTGTCACTTTCATTTCAGGCATCTGTGGTGTTCTCATTTCTCTATTAGGTTCTATAAACTCCTCCTCTTTTACAAACACTGACTGAAGCTTTTCATTCATAACTTCACACAATTCTTTATCTTTCTCATAGCTGTTTGTTCCAACTCTTAGTCTGACAATACCTTCTTTTGTTTTTATTTTTCCATTTACAAATCTATAAAATAGTTTTGGCTCATTTTTGCACTTCTCTACAATATTCCTTTCATATTTATATTGTTCCTCGCGTCGTATCTTTACGTATTCATTTCTTTTCTCCTTGTACTTATTCCAGTTATTTTCACTATGTCTCTTCCGTGCTATATTCCAGGCTCGGTTTCTTCTATCCTGTGCCTTACTACATCTTATATTAAACCATTCTTTTTCCTTCTTTACCCCTGATTGGAACCTTGGGACATATTTATGTATCCCTTCTTCATATACTTTCAGGAAAAGTCTATATTTGTCTTGAACCATTTCCAGGCTTTCTAGTTCCTTCCAATTTATACTTTGGAAATAATGTTTCAATGATTTAAAATCAGTTTTAGCATAATTGTATCTATTTATTTTATGTCCTTCCTTTCTCTCCTCATTTTCCCCCAAATCCATCTCCATTTCTAATATCTTGTGATCACTTTTTCCCAAGGGACAACGATAATTTATCTTTCTAACATCATGTGGATCACTGGTGAAGACTAGGTCTAGCCTGGATGGTTCATCCATCCCTCTGATTCGTGTGTTTTCTCTAACATGTTGTGTTAACATGTTTTCTGTTACTAGATTCAATAATTTACTGCCCCAAGATTCATTATTATTTCCCGCATCTAACCCTTCCCAATTGACTTCCTTACAATTGAAATCACCTGTTAATAATAATTTATTTCTCCTATTAAAAAGTATTTTTAGTGCATCTAGAGATTCCGTGATTAGTTGATCATATTTATCCCGCTTCCATGCTCTAGTTTGTGGTGGTATATAAGCCACTGCTATATCAGTTGCTTTGTTGTCCTTGTCTTTTATTGTCACTGCTATAATTTCTGATCTATTATTGCCTAGGTTAATCTCACTTGCTTCTATATTTCTGTCAGTCATTATTAACACTCCACCGCCCACTTTTCCTTCTCTATCTTTTCTCCACACATTGTACCCTTCCCATCCCAACACTCCCAATTCAGTACCACCTCTCAACTTTGTTTCTGCTAAGCACATAATATGTGGTTTATATTTCTCAATATAGTCATTCAATTCTAATTTCTTAGACAGCAAGCCATCCACATTACTATACATCAGCTTCATCTCCCCCCTTCTTACACCTTTCTTTTTTTCTCTTTCCCTAATATTCCCAGACTCTACTCCCCCCCCACTTCCACTCCACCTTCTCTCCCTTGCTCCCCCGTGCTCTCCACCTGCCCTGTTCCTCTCACTTGTTCCTGGTTTACACCAGTCTCTCCCTCCTGTCCTTCGGTACTGGTACTCGCTTCCCCTGTCCGACCGTTCATCCCTAAGTTCTCTGTTTGCCCCTCCGTCTTCCTCTGTGGGCTTTTGATGAACCATTTCCTCTTCTTCGTTCCTACCAGTCTCCAATAAAAAAAATCCACTTCTTGTTCTGTTCTTTTGGCATTCAATTCCTTCACCTCATCCCTCAAACTTTTCATTTTGTTTCTTTCATCTAAGTCCAAGTCTTTTTCGATGTAAATATGCTTCAGACAATCCTTATCTTTCAACCTCCATTTATTATTCATGATTTCCTCTACTATTCCTACTGTGCGAAACTGCACTTTCATTGGCCTAGACAAGCTAGACTCTTGTTTATATTTTCCAATTCTATGCATGTCTTCAATTTCATTCTCCCACTCTCTCACACCCTCGTCCACTACCTGTAGAATCTCCCTCACTCGGTCTCTCTCTATCCTACTTCTCTCCTCTCTCTTTACATTGTGTTTCTCCTTATCTCCTCTTATCACAATACATTTCTTTCTTCCAGCAGTCTCCCTCACTAGATTTTCCTTCTGTCTAATTACCTTAACTACATCCTTTTCAAAGTTACCTCCCTGCCTATGTATCTGTTGCTCCTTTACTATCTCCGAAAATTTCAAATTCCTTACCTCCTCGTTCTTTTGAAATTCATCCTTCTTTAATTCAACATCCTTCATATCTTTCTTCATCCTGTCCATTTCTTCCTGCATTTCGCTAATACAAACCCTTAACACGTAATTCTCATCCTTCAAAATACCAATTTGGTTTGCCATTCTTTTTTCTCTTCGTTCATAATCTAAGCTTTTTGTCTCCTGTTCCTCTAGCTTCCGCTCCAGTTTATTCAACCTCACCGCAAATGCAGATATTGCTACTCCCTCCTCTGAGAACCCTGAAATATCAAATACCTCATGATCACGATCATAAGGGTCTCTGGTTACCCTGCTTGGGGGCAGGCTGAGCCGGTTCCTCCCACCGCTGGCCATACTGCCAGCTGGCCTTTGTTTACACCTGTTCGGCTCCACAAGTTTCGGTGGGAATATCCATTACTTTTTTTTTTCCTACTCAAATCAAACTCAACTCTCACCTGTTTTAACTAGGGAGTATATTCACTAATTGCATTTAAATTATAATTAATAAACAAAAGGACAACACATATGAACGCTACAAAAATACCAAACCACCAAACAGGCGCCGGCTGAATCAGCTGTCTCAAGCACGTCCGCCCTCCACCACGGTCTGACTCTGTGTACTCACCTAATTGTACTCACCTAATTGTAGTATACAGGATTTGAGCCTAAGCTCGTGTTGTCCTGTCTCTCTCTCTACATTTATCCAATTTTGCTTTAAAAGTTTGGATATTTCTTGCTCCCACCACCTCCCCATCCAACTTATTCCAACACTCAATGCTTCTATACGGGAAGCTGAACTTTCTTACATCAGACTTACATATAACTTTCCTCAACTTACAATCATGACCCCTGGTTCTTCCCTCGTCCCTCACCACAAAATCTCCCTTGTCGATCTTCTCAAAACCTTTCACACACTTAAACATCATGATCATGTCACCTCTCTCTCTCCTCTCCCTCAGCGTTGGCAGCTTTAGCCTCTCCAATCTTTCCTCATAAGGCAGGTCTCTAAGGCTAGCTATCATCTTAGTGGCAACTCTCTGAACTCTTTCCAGTTTTTTATTATGTTTTATAAGGTGTGGAGACCACACCACTGCTGCATACTCCAGTCTTGGTCGTATTATTGTCCCTATTATTTTTGCTAACATCTCTTCATCTAAATAATTCAGAGCTATTCTCATGTTAGTCAACACTGCATAGGTTTCACCAGTTATTTTATTTATATGCTGTTCAGGTGACAAGCTGTCTGCCACAACTACCCCTAGGTCTTTTGCTTTCACAGCTTTACTAATTATTTCATCTCCTATTTTATATCCCCAAGAAGGTCTATATTTACTTTTTCCCATCTCAAGAACCTGACACTTACTCGTGTTGAATTCCATTTTCCAAGTTTGACTCCACTCATATAACTTATCTAGGTCTCTCTGTAATTCTTCACAACTACTCCTACTTGTAATATGCTTCATTAATTTTGCATCATCAGCAAACATAGATATATATGAGCCTATTCCCATTTGAAGGTCGTTGATGAAAACCAAAAACATGATTGGAGCCAACACCGATCCTTGAGGCACTCCGCTTTTTACCCTTTTCCACGAGGAGAACTTTCCTTTTATTACTGTTCGCATTTCCCTCCCAATTAAATAGTTTTCCATCCACTTTAATAATACTCCCTCAACCCGCCCCACAGTCCTGAGCTTCCACAACAATCTCTTATGAGGCACCTTATCAAATGCCTTCTTGAAATCTAAGTAAATACAATCCACCCACCCCTCCCTCCCTTGTACAATGTCAATTACCCTATCATAGTAACTCAACAAATTTGTGGTACACGAATGACCTTTTCTGAACCCGAACTGCTTGCTTGAAATTATTTCCCTCTCCTCCAACATACCCACCCATCTTTTTCTAATAATCTTTTCACAAAGCTTGCATATAACACTCGTTAAGGATACCGGTCGATAATTTAGCGGGTCTTCTTTATTTCCACTTTTATATATTGGAGTTATATTTGCTTGTTTCCATTCTAAGGGAAGTTCCCCCTTGTTTAATGAGTGTTGAACAATATTAAAAATAGGTCTCACTAGTTGTTCAGAACATTCTCTCAATACCCATCCAGCAATGTTATCTGGGCCCATAGATTTTCTCACGTCCAATTCTTCTAACAATGATTTTAGTTCATCCTTGTTGACTTCTATCGACTCTAGTCCCTGTATCTCGTTCAATTCCACCACAGGTTCTACATAGTCATCCTCCTCCACAAACACGGATGTTAATGTATCATTCATAATTTCACACATACCCACTGTGTCTTCATATAATTGACCCTCTACCCTAAGCTTTGTTATTTTGTCCTTTATTTTTGTTTTGCCGTTGATATAACTATAGAACAGTTTGGGTTCTTTATTACATTTGTTTACTATATCTTTTTCAAAATTCTTTTTCTCCTCTCTTATAGTCCTGACATAGTTGTTTCTAGCATTCTTATACTCATTCCATTTTTCCTCAGTGTGTCTCCTTCTCACTTTATTCCATGCAGAGTCCTTTTTGTTCTGGGCAATGTGACATCGCATGTTAAACCACTCTTTCTCCTTAACCAGCTTTCTATCCTTAAATGTTGGTACATATTTATCTACCCCCTCCCTGTAAATGTCTAGTAACATGGTGTATTTTACCTGAATATTCTGTTCTTGCTCAATAAATGACCAATCTATATTTGCAAAGTATCCTCGTAATGATTCATAATCCGCCTTACTATAATTTAGTCTATATTCCCTATGTTCCTCCTCTCTGCCTTCCAGAAATTCCACTGTCAATTCAAATTCAATCACAGCATGATCGCTTTTTCCCATGGGACTCAAATATGTTAGGTTCTTTATTTCTTGGGGGTCTTTGGTGAATAATAAGTCGAGTCTTGATGGTTCATCACCTCCTCTAAATCTTGTATTTTCCATAACGTGTTGTGTTAATAGGTACCCCATTGTTAGTTCAAGAAATTTACTACCCCAAGTATTTTCATTTGAACCCGCATCCAAACATTCCCAATCCACCTCCCCGCAATTAAAGTCCCCTGCAAGAATAAGCCTATTTTTCCTTTTACAAATAATTTCTAACATACGCAAGGTTTCCAAAATTAATTCATTATATTCATCGTTGCTCCAAGATTTAGTCTTAGGAGGTAAATAAACTGATACAATGTCCAATTTTGACCTATCATTATCCTCAATTTCAACTGCTACCACTTCAGCAATGCTATCACCAAGTTTTAATTCTTTAGCAGTAATTTTATTATCTACCATGATCAACACTCCTCCTCCTAGCTTTCCTAACCTGTCTCTTCTCCATGTACTGTATCCTGCACAACTAATTATATTCGTGTCTACCTCCTGGTTAAGCTTAGTTTCAGTCAAACATACTACCCCGGGCCTCTCTCTCTTTACATATTCGTCAAACTCAATCTTTTTGGAAATTAACCCATCAATATTTGTATACATGAACTTAGCGTTTCCAGTATTTTCCCTATTTTTCTCGTCCCTGCCCGTTCCTTTCTTTTTTGTACGTACCCCTCCCAATTTATTTCCTAGCTTGTCTCCTCTTCTCTTGTCTCCACCTGGACTGTTTCTCGCTCCGTTTCCACCTCCCCTCCCTCTGCCTCCACTTGGACTGTTTCTCTCTCTGCCTTCTCCCCCGTCACCCGCACCATCTCCTTTTCCCTCCCTACTTCGTCCCTTCGCTTTATATACCATTTCTTGAGTTTTCCCTCCCACACTCTCCAGAAAAACTTCTTTTCGTCTTCTTTCGTCCTTTCTCCATTCTTTACATTTGCCTCGGTTTGCAATTCCTTTCTTATGTTTCGATCCTCAATACTCATGTCTTTTCTAATTGTAATTTTCTTAAACTTGCTGGTCAAGTTAAGTCTCCATGTTACGTTCATTATTGCATCCACTGTTACCCTAGACCTAAACTGCACTCTCATTGGCCTTGTGTTTCCCTTACTATATTTACCCATTCTCCTAACTTCTTCAATATCATCTCTCCAGTTGTTTCCTTCTTCATCGACATGCTTGATCAATATTTTTACCTTATTAATTTCTTCCTTATCCCTAGCTTTCCTCTCAATAATGTGCTCCTCTATATCCCCAAATACAATAATACACTTATTTCTATCTATTGTTTCACGCAGGACCTGTTCATTTCTCCTCATAGCTTTTACTACCACTGATTCTAAATCTTTATTTTCCCGTTCTGATTGTTTCTTTTGTTCTTCCATGATTTCCTTCATTGCCACTTCCTTCACTTTTCCTCCTTCGTCATTAACCCATTTATTGTGTTTCTCCTTAATCTCCTCCACATGTGTTTTCATTTCCTTGGTTTGCCCTTTGTATTCTTCAAGTTGCAATCTTAAAGCTTCATTTTCGTCCCGGAGTTGCCCCATATGAGTTTGAATTTCTTTTAGGCTAGCCCAACTCAAATCTTGTCCAGGCTCGATGTCCCCAGCCTGAGCACCACATATTGAACATATAGCCTCAATCTGTGAACTAACACTCACCTTCCACTCCTGCATATCCTCCTTCCACCTTTTAATGTCATTCAGCTCACGTATAATTTTCCCTAGAATGCCCTAATGTGTGTGTGTGTGTGTGTGTGTGTAAAATAGAACTTAAATTATATACCCGATAAACTAAATAATGTTTAGTTATACTCCCACATATTTCCATAGTAGACAGAATTTCATCGAAGTTAGATTCTAAAATCATGATACGGTAACGATAATTTTCTATATTCTAATAGCATCTCATAGAAACAGTAAGAACTTTAGCTGTATATTAATACATGTTCTTATCATTAATAATATTACCTGATGCAGCTGTTGCAAATAGAACTACTCGTATAACCCAGCACTGTAAGATGATGCAGATTACAACATACCTGTATTATCTAAAGAGTGTTAATTAGACAAAAGAACACAATTATTTACACCGCATTGTTTTATCAGGGAAATCAGCGTTGAATGTGGGTTTATAACACTGAACTTTACCTTCGAGTTTCTGTGTGTCTGTGTGTGTTTGTGTGTGTGCTAATTAATCTACAAATAGTGTAGCGTGAAAATCGATTGATATTAACCTCAGAGAGAGAGAGAGATTTCTAATATGATACACACAAATAATGATAGCAATATTGTAATGCCCTCGAAAATGTCCCGCACCCACAATAATACTAACCCGAGTTGACGTCAGGTATAGCGTAAAATAGTCGTAGATGGGAAGTCCAATAAACTCATCACGTGATAACACCACGATACTATCACCTGATTCTTAAAAATCGGACTAAGGTTGGTATACTTTTATTACGTCCGTGGTAGTACAGTGGGTTAGCGCGCGGGCCTGGTGGTGATGGTGGTGCATCACTAACCAGGGTTCGAACCCCATCCAAGGCATCTCAAAACCTGTGAGTTTTTAGGGGGGTTAAATTCCCTTCAGAGGTTCGTACCCCGCGCCAGATACCAGGAAAGGTTGATCCTAAAGGTAGCCTGGGGATAAATTCCCATTCCTATTTAACCTGGAAAAACCTAGCATTTCAAATATTGTCATATTATGTAGCGCCCAGCATATGCGAGTACCGGTTCTGTGTCTGTGTGCCCTGGCTGTGGTATCGCAGGCGGTGGCGCCTGCCTAAAGGGGGTATCACACTGGGCCAATTCTCGTCATTCTTCAGCAAAAAATGGAGCTACCGCCAGTCTCCAGCACAAATCTCATCATTTGATGGAGCTAGGATGCTTCCCCCACTGGGTGGGAAGCTCCATTTTTTGATGGAGGTAGAGTGTCAGCCTCTTTACAGCTCGCATTTAATCTCATTGATATATCAAGTATATGACGTCGAAATATATATTTTGCTACATAATTGTGCGTTTTGATTGTGAGAAGGGCTGCGGAGACATAAACTAAGTGAATTAATGCTAAAATAGCTACACCACTTGCAGCTAAATAACCACTTCCTATACCTACGCCACGGCGATTGGTATGAAACGAAAACATTCGGTTGTGTAGCAGGAGGAACTGTTTTTCAGATGCCTATTTACTAAGAATCATTGAACAATATATTTAACCTAGCCTAACCTAACCTAGTATATTAGTGGACTATTTATGAATGTAAAATGTAAAAATATATTGTAACATTACCAAATTATTGAGATAAATACAGGTCTACCCGCATACACAGGAGTATGCCTACCAAGCATTCTACAACCTCCGAAAAGTTCAAAATATTTCCTCATATTTGCTCCAAATATAAAACAATCACGCAAACTTGTAGATCGAGTCATATTGAAATATAATTGTCGATATAAATCCATATTACTCTAAATTAATGGTGAAACAGCACAATATAAACGATCGTTTAGTGCCGAGGTAACGACAGGGGCTCCGTCAGGCTATAGCCTATAGTTTGCGAAAAACTTCCTCATAGCTACTTATATAAGCTTCACACGCAAAACATAGCAACATTATAACGTATAGATTGGGTCCTATTACACAAAGTTTGTCAATATCAATCCATATTATTTTACAGTTTAAGTGAAACCACTGTTCTATAGCCTACGCCACGGCGATTGGTATGAATCGAAAAAGTTCAAAATATAAATTTCCTCATAGAAGCTTCAAATTTAAAAATAAATTACACTAACGTGTAGCTTGAGTCATATTTCATTATAATTGTAGATGTAAATTCATATTGCTATACATTACAGTATAGGTGAAATGGACCAATATAGGCTAAGGTCGGACGTTGTTATTGTTGTGTCGGAGACTCACGCAGCTAGGACGCTTGGCGTGTGTGATAGAATTTGCCGGCCCTACTGACTGGAAATGGAGACTGGAGATTGGAGAATGACGAGAATTTGGCCCAGTGTGATGCCCGCTTAAGACACCACGGGTCTCTACTAGACACGACTACACGGGCTTGGGACGGGAGTGCAAACTAGACATGTGCCACTTACCTAATTTTGTCGCAAAACTTAGTTGGGCTACTGTACAAATAAGCTTTAAGGACAGAATACATACTCCTAGGATATATGTGTCTGTATTTAGTTGAACAGGAATATAAGTAAGTCCTCAAGCAACAATTGTGATGAACCTCAATGTGAGATCTCAGATGTAGCCTACGTACAGTACCTATTCGGTCAAATATAAGCAGATATTCTTTGAAGTAACGCACTGCTTTCTTTCCATTTTTTACTTATTGTATGTAAGCAATAAAGACTTAAAATGTTATATGATTCTTTGTCTCTACCTATGGTATTTGTTAGTGGTGATATTGTCACGAATGACCCCCTCCAGTCTTAGATATCAGGCATATCGTCAATGATGGAGGGGCCACTAATAAATTATAGGTTTGAGTCCCGGAGGGAAGAAGGAAAACCTAATACAGGTATTTAGTAGTGGCCCCGAAATCATTGACGATGTAGGGCCCTCCCTTCCATCCCCTTCCCATTCGTTTGATGTCTTGAGTTAGTCTTAATATGTCATTGAAGGAAGTATGGCGGCTCAGGGAGCAGCGTCAGGGATAGAATCTGCAAGAAATCCACCGAGATGGAAAGCATTATATATAACATATTTTTTAGTTTATTTTTCCTTTTTATTTTTTCAAAAGTTTTTTCGTAGTGAGTACCCAATCATAAGACGATTCCATAAGAGAATTAGCGTTGCACTTATGACGTAGGACTCTTTCTTCCCGCGGCGGTCGATTCAAACTGGCTACCCGCGGGCTCTTGAAAGAGGACTATTATACTGATAGGCATATCGTCAATGATTTCGGGGCCACTACTAAATATTAAGTTTTCCTTCTTCCCTCCGTGACTCAAACCTATAATTTGGTTGTTGTTGTTGTTGTTCCCTAAGCTGCCTGGCCGAACAGCCCCGAGTCCCTGAGGAAGGCCACGGCCACGATCGGGCTTTCCCACAGAGCTCTCATTGAGTGTAGGTTGTGTTGTTGGCGTAAGTGGTTGTGTGAAATGCAGTCTTCTATGATGTGTTTAATGGTATGGGGTGCTGTGTTACATCCCGGGCAGGCGTCGACAACGGAGTCATCCAGTCTCTTCTGATAGCTCAGGAGAGCTGGATGGTGTCCGCATCTCAGCCTGGCCAGGTGGACTCTGTCCTCGCGAGGGAGGGAGGATTCGGAAGGATGGATTTCGGGAGGTCGTGCATGCAGCTGCGTGTTGTCTGTGAGTGAGTGGATGGATTGGCGAGAGATATGAGTATGGATGTGCTTCTGGAAGTTGGTTCGGGGTGGGCAGGGAGGGAGAGAGGACAATAATTGTGTGTGATACCGTGTGCTGGGTGTTGTTTTGATATTTCTTGGTGTCTGTGGGTGTGTTGCCATGTAGTTTAGTGGGTGGTCTTGGTTCGTGGAGGCTGCTGCCAGGAATTGAGTGCCTCTCATGTCCAGATGGTCTTTGACTTTGAGGATTTTGGTTTCTTGATGTAGATGATCTGTGGGTGCAGTAGCTGTGCAGCCTGTAATGATCTTCAGGGCTTTGTTTTGAATCGTCTGTAAGGTCTTATGATGTGTTTCAGCTAGGTTAGAAGCCCAGGCTGGGCTTGCGTATTCCATTACTGATCTTATGTATTGTTTATATACTGTGGTGGTAGTTTCTTTGTTGTGTCCAAATTTTGTGTGAGCAAGTGACCTGAGGGCGTTAAGTCCGGGTGTCAGTTTCTTTTTAATGTTTGTGGTGTGCTGTTTGAATGTCATATGAGTATCATATGTTACTCCTAGGATTTTGGGTGTGTGTGTATGTGTTAGGGGTGTGTTGTTTATGGTGAGTTGAGGGATGTATTCGTGTTCACCTGTCCAGCTTGTGAGCAGGGTTGCGGTGGATTTGGCTGGGGCTAGATTAAGTCTGTTTGTAGTGCACCAGCCATGTAGTGTGTTGAGATAGGGTTGAAGGAGATCTGTTGCTCTTCTTGGGTCATGGTGTGTGCATGTGAGTGTTATGTCATCTGCATAGGAGGCTAAGTTTATTTGGGGAGTATTGGGTGTAGTTATATCGTGCATGTACAGATTGAAGAGTGCGGGCGATAGGACGGATCCTTGTGGGACTCCGTTTGGAAAGTTTCTGATTTTTGATGACTGACCGGCAAAAGATACGTGTGCACATCTGCCTGCTAGGAAGTTGGCCAGCCACCTTTTCCTATAATTTGGTTGGTGCTGGCTCTGAGGGATATTTAGGCATAATGTGTGAGGTTGTTCTATTATTGTTTGCCTGTTCATTTCTTCATTACTGGCATGGTTAAAATCGTTTAGCACTGGGTTTGAATGTTTAATTTGACTCTTAGCATTCACTTTCCTCTGATTTTGATATAACACAGGGGCACACTGTAGGGGTTTGTGTCGAATCTGCATAGTGTTGCTCGAGTCCTTTGCATCCACGTGTGTGTCTGGGCGGCTATTGCAGTTTCTCCTCCGACTCTCATATTCCTTCTTTGGTCCTGGTTGGTTACTGTAGTTAGCTTTGCAAACTGCGTTTTCCTTCTTCTCCCGTCTCCTGTTGTTGTCGTTGTTGTATCTTGGGGGTCTCTGATCGCTGTTGCAGGTTCTTATGGAAGCAACGCGTATAGGTGGTTCGGAGATGGTTGTTGTGGTTGGTAGATGGTTGGGGGGAATGGTTGGAACATTTTCCTCCCGTGGCATCTCAAGTACTATGAATAAAAAATTAAACTAATTTTCAATCAATGTAAATACACTTTACCACATAGTTTTATAAAACTCTATTGTTAAGTTAGATCTTTCTAATTTTAATGATAGTTTTATTCCTTTTGCCCGCCGGACAACCCCACCTTCATAGTCGTTCCTCAACACCTTCCCCCCTTCCCCCCCATTTCAAAAGTTCTGAATCCGGCCCTGTGTGTTTAAGTGTGAACTTTAGATTTGTATTTAATACTCGCATGTTCAATCATTCTGAAGACTTGAATTAATGAAGTACAGTATAATTGCTAAGCTTATCTAAAGGGAATTATCGGTTGAGATTGCTCTGTACAGGGGCACAGTGCGTCCTTGTATTGAGTATTGTTCACATGTGTGGGGAGGATCCTCTCACACCGCACTCCTAGACAAAGTAGAAAGGAAAGCCCTTCGTATCATTAACTCCCGTCCACTCACCCACTCTCTGCAATCTCTCTCTCTTCGCAGCAATGTTGCATCTCTCTCGCTATTCTATCGCTACTACAATAATCAGTGTTCCTCGGAGCTTTCCCAGTGTATACCACCTCCTCTACGTAACATACGTAGCACCCGTCTTGCAACACAATCCCACCCCTACTCTGTGCAACTCTCCAACCCAAGAGTGAAATGCTATTCTCAGACTTTCTTCTATTCTACTGCTGAGCTCTGGAAATCTCTCCCAGAATCAGTCTTTCCCTCTTCCTATGACTTAAATTACTTCAAACTCCGTGTGTCCAGGCATTTTGGCTCTAACTTCCCTTGATTTTGGCCCTGTCACTCTTTTAAATCTGGGGAGGCACTCGCTGCAGGCAGTTATGCCTTTTGTCTCCCTCATTCACTTAGAAAACAAAATACAATTACATAAAGTTATTATAAATTTCCGCATTTGTACGTATCACTTGTATCACTTATTAGTGTCACTCATAGATAAGGGCCTTTTCTAGAAAACTTTGTTTAACGTCACCTGTCGTTAAATCTTCATCATATAAACCTCCTAGTATAGACATATTTTAATTAGCCCTCTCAGTATACGATGACACTTTTCATTTATATTATTCTAAGAATCAGAAGATTCTAATTAGCATATGAAGACATTTTGGAAGTCAGAGGGTTAATTGAGACAGACTTTACCTCTTTGATTACTAGAGGGCCTTTGAAACTTGAGTAAACCCGTCTAGTATGTTTGCCAGAATAGTGAATATGCGTCTGATCATAATTATACTGAAAGGATTAAAGTGTAAAAAAACAGAATAGTGTCCCATATGATGGTTTACTAGTGATGTATACGGCCGGTGCGAGTTGCTACATCATTGTTGTTTACGTTAAATAATTTAAATGTACCGCACTTATTGAGCTGTGTGGAGCCACCTTCTCTATCCCAAAGGCCTATCAACGCTTGCGCACTCTCATTTGATGCCAGCTACCTCACAATGCTTGTTTTTAGCACTATATATGCACTGTCTCTCTTCCCTCTCCCTAGTGTAGTGTATAAGAACATGTCTGTAAGGAGGAGCCGTTGTAACGGTGTTGTGTAGAGTAGGAGCGCGACGGAGGAATTCAAATAAACTGGTGTCCAGAGCACGCTGTCTTTAATGACGTCCTTTACATTATTATCTGGAGGCCTGAGGACTTAACAAATGGCGACGAGGATGGCGAATGGATAGTGAACAAGAAGAAATAGTTGTGGAGTAGCAGAGGAAGCTGTGACACTAGGAACTAAGGTGACAACATCGACGCCAGGCCCAGAGGTAGCCTAACGCAACGTAAACATGGCGGTTTCACTCAACATCCCGCCCCTAGAGAAATTTTCGCTGGAGGACACCACAAACCAAGGACAGAGGTGGGAGAAATGGAAGAAGTCATTTGTTCTCTATACAGTTGCCAGTGGAATTAAGGACAAGCAAAAGAGGGCTCTGTTGTTGCATATGGCAGATTCAGAGGTTATGGACATATTTGAGACATTGGAGGTAGAGGGTGAAACTTTGGATAATGCAATGACCGCCTTGGACAGTTATTTTCTCAAATATAAAAATGTACCTTATGAAAGACATATGTTCCATCAGGCAGCTCAACTTTCCCAAGAATCTATGGACAGTTATGTGACTAGGCTAAAGCAGCTGAGTGTGTCCTGTGAATTCCCAGAAGGCATCAAGAAGGAAGTTTTAAGAGACCAGGTAGTTGAAAAGTGTAAATCACAGAGACTAAGAATCAGATTTTTGCGGGAAAAAGACCTGACTTTGGACAAGATTTTAGAAATATCTAGGTTACATGAGGCAGCTGATACACAGGCGAAACAAATGGAACACAATGCTAGTACAGTACCCGGAGTTCACTCGGTTAACCGTGTTCGGTCAGTCTCTACGCGAAGTAGGCCTACCAGCAGAGGAAGAGGGAATGTAGGTAGACAAAACAGTGAAAGAACAAGATCGCCAGGACCCTGCTGGAAGTGTCATAAGAAAGGACATTTTCAACATCAATGTACCATGACCAAAGACAAAGAGTGTTATAAATGCCATAAGAAAGGACATTTTGCAGCAGTGTGCAAGAGTCAGGACCAAGGAAAAGGCCAAGACCGAGCAGACCGAAGATACCAATTGGAATGGAAGCCGCGAGGTGCGAGCCGTGGCCGGAGTGGACATTGGAGAGGTTCGGGTCGAACATCAACTAGCCACCATAGGCCTAGTGATCAAGCAAACCGTGTTCAAGAGGAATACAAAGATTTTCTCTCAGATGATTCAAGCGATTGTATCTTTAAATTGGATAGTTTCAAATCAAATGACTTAACTACATTAAATTTGAGAGTGAATGGTACTTGTGTAGAATCTATTGTTGATTCTGGAGCATCTTGTAATATTGTGAGTGAAGAGATATGCCAGAAGCTAAATGTTAGGGTAGTAGGCCTACCATGTAGCAAGAAACTGTATCCATACGGAGTTGACACTCCATTGGTACTAAAGGGTAAATTTCAGGCCGAGGTATCCTATAATTGTATTAAGTTGATGACTGAGGTTGTTGTAGTAGAGGGTAGGCTACCAGTGCATCTTTGTTGGTGAAATGCACTGCCATGAAGTTGGGCATTCTCAAAATTGAAGAGCGTAAAACATAATCTTTGTGGTAATGAAGTAAACATGCTGAATAACAGTGGATATGAATATCTAAAAGATAAATATAAGCCCTGTTTCACTGGTCTGGGTAAACTCACAAATGTTCAGTTAAAATTTCACATAGATCATAATGTAGCACCAGTAGCACAGCCTTTGAGAAGAGTCTCATTTAATTTGAGAAAGGGCATTGAAAAGAAACTTAAGGAGTTAGAAGACCTTGACATTATAGAACCAGTAGAAGGACCAACTTCATGGATTTCTCCACCAGTAGCAGTGCCTAAGTCAGAGAATTTGGAGGATATTAGATTGTGTGTGGATATGAGGCGTGTGAATGAAGCTGTTTTGAGAACTAGACACCCTATCCCAACAATTGATGAACTGTTGCTAGACATGAATGGTGCTAAGATTTTTTCTAAATTAGATTTAAAGTGGAGTTTCCATCAAATTGAACTAGCACCAGAAAGTAGATATAACAACATTCATCACACACAAAGGCCTGTTTAGGTACAAGAGACTGATGTTTGGAGTAAATTGTGCACCAGAAGAGTATCAACATATCTTGCAACAAGTACTTCAAGGTTGTGAGGGGGTTAAGGTTATTGCTGATGACATTATTGTATATGGCTCATCTGAACAAGAACATAGGGAAAGACTAGAGAGAGTTTTGAGTACCCTGTGTCAAAGAAACCTAACTGTAAACGCAAAGAAGTGTGAATTTGGTATGAATAAGCTTGTATTCATGGGTCATGTGTTGTCTAAGAAGGGAATTGGATCATCAGAAAGTAAAATCAAAGCTGTAAAGGGAGCCAAGAGACCAGAAAATGCAGCAGAGGTTAGAAGTTTCTTAGGTCTTGTTGGATACTGTAGTAGGTATATTGACAACTTAGCCACAAGGGAAGAGCCACTTAGAATGTTAACAAGGTCTGAACAACCCTGGGTATGGGGAAAACAGCAAGACGAAGCATTCATTGATTTGAAGAATCAGTTGACTTGTGCACATGCAATGGCTTATTTTGATCCAAAACTGCATACCAGGTTATTGTTGATGCAAGTCCAGTTGGCTTGGGTGCAATTTTGGTTCAAAAACAGTCAGATGGATTTTACAAACCTGTAATTTATGCCAGTAGGTCACTATCAGATGTTGAGAGAAGATATTCACAGACCGAGAAAGAGGCTTTGGCAGTAGTCTGGGCTTGTGAAAGACTAAGATTGTACCTTTATGGACTAGAATTTGATCTAATAACAGACCATAAACCACTAGAGTGTATCTACTCTCCTAAATCCAAACCACCCTTGAGGATTGAAAGATGGGCTCTCAGATTGCAGCCATATAAGTTTAAAGTAAAGTATCAACCTGGTAAATTTAATGCTGCTGATGCATTGTCTAGACTGCCGCTTAATTAAGGATCTTCCTAGGTCTAATGTAGCTGAAGAGTATGTTTATTTGATATCAAAATGTGTGACACCTAGAACTATGACTACAAAAGAAATTGAAGTAGAGTCAGCAAAAGATGAGACTTTATGTAAAGTTAGAAAAGCAGTGAGTACAGGTGATTGGATTAACTTACCTAATTTTAAGTCTATACATGAAGAACTGACTACAGTTGGCAAACTGTTGCTCAGGGGTAGCAGAATTGTAATCCCAGACAAACTAAGGGAACATATTTTAAAATTATCACATGAGGGTCACCAGGGCATTGTCAAATGTAAGCAGATACTAAGGGAGAGAGTGTGGTGGCCAGGTATTGATAGAGATATGGACAATTTTGTTAAAAGCTGTCAGCCTTGTCAATTAATGAGCTCCAACACTAAACCTGAACCATTGCAACCAACTGTGTTACCTGAAAAACCTTGGCCGCATGTTGGTATTGACCTGTGTGGGCCATTTCCAGGGGGAGAGAGTTTGTTGGTGGGTGTAGATTATTATTCAAGATGGTTTGAAGTGGGAGTTTTGCATAACACTTCATCAGGTAAGGTAATTGAAACGCTGGACAATTGGTTCACATGTCATGGTATAGGCTACCAGAAGTAATATTGTCAGACAATGGACCTCAATTTGTATCTGAAGAATTTCATAATTTTGTACAAACTTCAGGTATAACTCACAGAAGGATTACACCTTATTCACCTCAAGCTAATGGAGAGGTGGAAAGACAAAATAAAACTTTGTTAATAATAATAATAATCTTCTGGTTACTTATATAGCGCCCGTATCTCCTCCTTCGAGGATTCACAAGCGCTTGGCTTTCTTTAGTCTACCAGAGACCATTACTCATCCCCCTTGCTCATGGGGAGATGGTAACCGCCGGCTATATCCCAGAAAAACTTTTCAATCTGAGCGGGGATTGAACGCGAGACCTTTTAGATGGGAATCAGGCACGCTACCAACTGAGCCAGCCGGACGGTAAAGGCCATTCGCACATTTCATGTTGAGGGTAGTAACTGGAAGAAAGATTTGAATAAATTTCTTGTAGCCTATAGAAGCACACCTCACAGCGTTACTGGTATTAGCCCATATGAAATGATGTATGGAAGGAAGATGAGAACAAAATTACCAATCTGGAGTACTGAATCAAGTGTGTGTGAGGAAACTATTAGAGATAAGGATGCATTGAGGAAAGAGAGAGAGAGAAAGCCTATTTTGATTCAAGAATGCATGCTAAAGAGATGGATGTAAAGAAAGATGACATAGTAGAGCTGAAACAGAACAAGGAGAATAAGCTATCACATAAATTTAGCCCTTCACCTTACAGTCATTGAGAAAAGAGGGAACAGTGTTCAAAGAGAAGGGAGTGATGGTAGCCAGAAAAGGAGGAATGTGACTCACTTGAAGAAAGTGAAGTTTGATAGTATGGATGGCAAAAGACAGTTGTGGGAGAGAGGAAGAGAGAAGAAATGGATGTGTTGTATGATGATTGGACTAAAAGAGGAATGAATGAGGAAGAAATGGATGTGGTGCATGATGAGGGGAATGACAGTCAAGCACACATGAATCGGATGGGTATAGCAACACACATGAGTCAGAGGGAACAAATATCAAGCAGTGAGAGACCTAAAAGGACAGTGCACAGACCTGTTAGCTTTAAGGGGAGATATCCACTTGAGGGATTTTTTTCTTGACCCCTTTCTCCCTCATGGTTAGCCCCATTGTTTTTTAGATTTTAAGACATTTGCCCCCATAAGTTTGGTGATTTTAAGAACTTTCGATCCATTTCTGTCAATTTTAAGACCTTTCGTGCCATTTAGGTGTCGATTTTATCCTGGCGAGCGATAGCGAGCCTGTTATTTAAGAGGAACCGGCTTTGAGCCGGGACATTTTTCTACCGAAAAATGTACAAATTTATCTTGAAAGGGACTCAAGGGGGTGTAATTTTAAGCTTGATGGAGGTCTAGGGAACAAACTAAATACCTCCCCTGAACCTAAGAAGTGCGCATGGGGGTAATTAGAAACTTCCGCCTGTGCCGACGTATTTGAGCTGTTTCCATCACTAAAATATTCATTTTACCATAAATAGCATTAATACTTATCCATACGTGCCTATTATGGGTTGATTATAAAGGTATTAACCTGAAACAACAATAAAACGAGTGAAAACAGCGTTTGGATGGTCAAAATCGGAGATACAGGCCGCGAGTTATATAATGTATGGGTGAGGCAACCTGCTTTCCCGCCAATTTCCCCCAAGGCCACTGAGACACAGTCGATCGATACTCTCTCTCTCTCTCTTGCACTCGCTTGCTAACAGAGATGACAATGCGCTGCTTGCAACTCGCTAATGTTAGCACGAAAATATACCTCAGAATAAGGGAATAACAGGGAAAATAGGTGATAACTGAAGGAGGGGAGGAAAGTGGGGAAGGAGGGGAGGTAGAGGAGTTATATTTTGCATGGCCCAGGGGCCAAAAAAAAAAAAAAAAAAATTTTTTTTTCGATGTTTAACCCTCCAGCCCCGGCTATGTATTATACAGTATATATATTCCTCGAAACCCGGGTGTTTTGGCCGAAAAACGTCTAGGCTAGGCTACCATATATTCGTTAATCAGACTGCTTCCCGCATTCCCGTGCATCCCCAACCGTAGCTGTGTTATTTACCTGTAGAATGGCATTAAGTAGAGCTCTCTAAGTCAACTGGTTGAGCTGTGATGATGATTTCATTGAAGATCATTTATGGCCAACACAGCCACTTTACACCACTTTTCGATACTTAACCCGGGAACTGCCGGGAGACTATTAAGAGTTCCCCCGGCGGACTGCGGGGAGACTCTTGAGAGTAAGTAAAACAAAAAATCAACTTTTGACATCGAAAAAAAAAAAAAAAAATATTTTTATTTTTTTTTGGCCCCTGGGCCATGCAAAATCTCAGTCCTCTACCTCCCCTCCTTCCCCACTTTCCTCCTCTCCTTCAGTTATCACCTATTTTCCCTGTTATTCCCTTATTCTGAGGTATATTTTCGTGCTAACATTAGCGAGTTGCAAGCAGGGTGTTGTCATCACTGATGGCAAGCGAGTGCAAGAGAGAGAGAGAGAGTATCGATCGACTGTGTCTCAGTGGCCTTGGGGGAAATTGGCGGGAAAGCAGGTTGCCTCACCCATACATTATACAACTCGCGGGCTATATCTCCGATTTTGACCATCCAAACGCTGTTTTCACTCGTTTTATTGTTGTTTCAGGTTAATACCTTTATAATCAACCCATAATAGGCGCATATGGATAAGTATTAATGCTATTAATGGTACAATGAATATTTTAGTGACGGAAACACCTCAAATACGTCAGCACAGGGGGACGTTTCCAATTACCCCCATGCGCACTTGTTAGGTTAACAACAACATACAGGCATACACGAACAAGCGACGCTCTCCTTCTTGTGGCCGGAGATGCGGGGCGTCGGTCCAGCCGGCCGTTGTTTACATGCGTCGGACCGACGCCTCGCACACGAAGCTCACAGGCTTTCAACCACTGGGCGTTCAAGAGGCCTTCCGGGTACCTGTTATATTTTTTTTTTTTTTTTTTTTCCTATGTGATTGAGGGAGGCAAAAGGCATAACTGCCTATAGCGAGTGCCTCCCCCATAGTTGAAAGAGTGACAGGGCCAAAATCAAGGGACGTTCGAGCCAAAATGCCTGGACACACGGAGTTTGAAGCAATTTAAGTCATAGGAAGAGGGAAAGACTGATTCTGGGAGAGAGTTCCAGAGCTCAGCTGTTGAGTAGAAGAAAGTTTGAGAGTAACGTTTCACTCTTGGGTTGAGTTGCACAGAGTACGGGTGGGATTGAGTTGCAAGACGGGTACCACGTGCCCTACGTAAAGGAGGTGGTATGCACCGGGATAGCTCTGAGGAACACTGATTATTATAGTAGCGATAGAATAGCGAGAGAGATGCAACATTGCGGCGGAGAGAGAGAGATTGCAGAGAGTTGGTGAGTGGACGGGAGTTAATGATACGAAAGGCCTTCCTTTCAACTTTGTCTAGGAGAGCAGTGTGAGAGGAACCTCCCCACACATGTGAACAATACTCAATACAAGGGCGCACTATGCCCCTGTACAGAGCAAGAAGCTGTGCAGGGGAAAAGAACCCCCTAAGGCGGTTGAGCACACCCAGCTTCTGGGAGGCTGCCTTAGCAAGACTGGTAATATGGTCCTTCCAAATGAGAGCAGAAGAAAAAGAGACACCAAGAATATTGAGAGAAGATGAAGGGTTGATTTTTGTATTGTTGAAGAATAAGGGATAGTCTGCTGGGAGATCCTGACGGGTAGATAGATGGAGAAATTGGGTTTTGGAAGCATTAAAGTTAACAAGGTTTTCTCTGCCCCAATTGGAAATAGTATTTAGATCAGAATTTAAGAGTTCTATGGCTTCATTACGTTTGTCGTTGAGGGATTGCTGGCTGGGGCGTTCTGAAAAACTAATGGAGTAGTGCAAGGTTGAGTCGTCTGCGTATGAATGGATGGGAATCAAGGTACAGTTAAGGAGATCATTTATAAAAATTAGAAAGAGAATAGGAGATAGGACAGAGCCCTGAGGAACACCGGAGTTTATAGGGTGAGGAAGTGAACAATGGCCGTCCACAACCGCGGCTATGGAACGGCCGGAAAGGAAATTAGAGACAAAGGCACAGATGGAGGGATAGAAACCGAAGGAGGGTAGTTTAGAAATTAAAGATTTATGCCAGACTCTATCGAAGGCTTTCGATATGTCTAGTGCAATAGAAAAAGTCTTTTTTATATGCTTTATTATGGGCGTTCAAGAGCCCTTCCGTGGTGAGAGGGTTTTAAAGTTGATTTTTTTTTTCTCTGACTCTTAAGAGTCTTCCCGCAGTCCGCCGGGGGAACTCTTAAGAGTCTTCCGGCAGTTCCCGGGTTAAGAATTATGTTACATGATAACCTAATGTTTGTACATAATATTCAAGCATATGATATTGTTTAGTTTACTTTATGATTTGGTATAGCCTACAGTTCTGTACCAGTTATTGATACAGTATTACTAATTTAGGTTTATCTCATGATTTTGATATACAGTATTTTACAGTACTACTGGTGATGGGCTGGTCTATCAGAGTGAGAATTGAGCAATCTCTGCCATACCCATAGCTTACTCTGACTGTTCCTTTTACTTATATATTTTCTAGATCTCAAGTGACGGCGTCTCTAACGTGGATTGACCTCCCAATCTACCAAGATTGGAAGCCAAAGCGTCACATTTTTCCCTTGCCCCTCAACTTTCTCTTCATAATTGCTGAGGGACACAGGGCCCTGGGTGGGGCTTTGGTTTCCCGGGCATTTCCGCGCCCTCCTCAGCTCCCCGCCATGGAGTGGCTTCGGTCACCCAGGCTTTATTGTGGTCGGCGGGGAGGGTTCTGTGGGGGCGCTCGGTTATGGCCTTGGCCTTGCTCGGGGCCTTGGGGCTGTTCGGCCAGGCAGCTTGGGGAACAACAACAACAACAACAGTACTACTGTATTAACCCGGGAACTGCGGGGAGACTCTTAAGAGTTCCCCCGGCGGACTGCGGGGAGACTCTTAAGAGTGAGTGAAAACAAAAATCAACTTTTGACATCGAAAAAAAAAAAAAAAAAAAAAAAAAAAAAAAAAAAAATTGGCCCCTGGGCCATGCAAAATCTCAGTCCTCTACCTCCCCTCCTTCCCCACTTTCCTCCTCTCCTTCAGTTATCACCTATTGTCCCTGTTATTCCCTTATTCTGAGGTATATTTTCGTGGTAACATTAGCGAGTTGCAAGCAGGGCGTTGTCATCACTGATGGCAAGCGAGTGCAAGAGAGAGAGTATCGATCGACTGTGTCTCAGTGGCCTTGGGGGAAATTGGCGGGAAAGCAGCTTGCCTCACCCATACATTATACAACTCGCGGGCTATATCTCCGATTTTGACCATCCAAACGCTGTTTTCACTTGTTTTATTGTTGTTTCAGGTTAATACCTTTATAATCAACCCATAATAGGCGCATATGGATAAGTATTAATGCTATTAATGGTACAATGAATATTTTAGTGACGGAAACACCTCAAATACGTCAGCACAGGGGGACGTTTCCAATTACCCCCATGCGCACTTGTTAGGTTAAGGAGAGGTTTTTAGTTTGTTTTCTACTCCTCCAGCAATCTTAAAATTTCACCCCCTTGACCCTCTTTCAAGATAAATTTGTAAATTTTTCGATAGAAAAATTTCCCGGCTGAAAGCCGGTTCCTCTTATATTACAGGCTCGCTATCGCTCGCCAGGATAAAATCGACACCTAAATGGCACGAAAGGTCTTACAATTGACAGAAATGGGTCGAAAGTTCTTAAAATCGTCAAAATAATGGGGTGAACGTGGTTAAAATCTCAAAAGCAATGGGGCTAAACATGAGGGAGAGGGGGGTCCAGAAAAAAATCCCTCAAGTGGATATCTCCCCTTAATTATTTATGTTAAGTCTATGATTGTGATACCAGTAGTTATCACGGCTCAAATGGCCTAGCCTAAAGAAAATTATATACCGGTATTTAGTTTATGTTTGTTAATCATGTAAAATGGATAATTCTATATTTAATGTAATATACAACTTGAACAAATTAAAGTCATTACAGTAGTGTTATTAGTGAATTAATATATAAAGTGATTCTATGGATAAGTATTGGTATTCAGAAGATTATATTAGCCAATTATGATTAAAATGAAAAAATTGCAAACTAAACAAACCAAAATTGAGACAAGGACAATATAAAGTCAAATTAAATTATCAAAATCGCTATGTGGAAACTGTGAAATTTGCAGTACAGTACGGTACTGTAATAAGTTATAGTTACGTTCAATAAAGATTGTACCGGTACTGTACTGGTATAATATAAAGATATTGTAGGAATTATGTTTTATAAGAAAAGGAGGGATGTAGTGTATAAGAACATGTCTGTAAGGAGGAGCCGTTGTAACGGTGTTGTGTAAGGAAGAGCGCGACGGAGGAATTCAAATAAACTTGTGTCCAGAGCACGCTGTCTTTAATGACGTCCTTTACATTATTATCTGGAGGCCTGAGGACTTAGCAGAATCTTGAAAGGGTGAATAAAATCCACTATTGGCAACCAGAATAAAACAAATATAAGTGCTCTTGTTTACTAAAAAAACATTTATACCATTCAAAAATGCAAAAACAAGATGATATAATATTAAATACACTGAATACAGTTTATCCTCCTACAACGCGAGTTTAGGGGCGGCACTGCGCCTCGTGTTGTAGGAATAACACTTTGAATGGAGATAAGGACGTTGTTTTTGGGGGTAAGAAGATAACATTGCATTGAGGGTGGAGATTTTGCAGGTAGGCAGGATGGCAGGGGGCATCATCCATTAGCAAAATCATCTTAAAATCCAGTGCGCATCGACGTCATCGCGCTGTAGGTGGGGGGGTGGTCGAGCAGTAAGAGGAGGCGCCGGATTTGAAGCACTCGGCAAGGCCATTTCACGTTATATGTTTTCGGCTCGGGTTATAAGAGGTTAGGTAATTCGGGACCCCCCCCCCTCGTGTTGAAGGAGGATCGCGTTGTAGGAGCTCGTGTTATAGGAGGATGGACTGTATATATCTCTATTGAATTAACCCTTTCACGCTCATATGACGCAGAGGTTGCCAGATTAGCAATAAGAAATAAGAGTTCTCTCACTCATATAATTACCTCTCCAAAATTAGTTTTCTGCCCACAGCTAACTCAAAGACAACTGCAGAGGTTTAAATAACTAAACTAAAGGTTTCTAAATACCCCTGATGGTAATAAAGGCTTTAAAGTATCCCTAATAGGCTCAAAATCACGTCATATGTCGGAGAGGGTTAAGGAAGAAAATATACACCACGCCACCACCGCCAAGTAGATTTACCGCGCTTCCCACCACACCCCCGAGAAAGGAAGCTGTAACCACCACCCCACCAAAATGTGCTAGAGTCGCTGCAATAGCCTTCGCAATCCCTCCATCACCCGGCTAGAATATCACAGTCACAATAAACAACCCTGATGCACAAAAGAGAAGGAAAGCTGCAAAGGAAAGGAAGACAACAAAATGACTCCATAAACACAATACCTCTACGCGCCCTTCTTCCTCCAAGCCGCATCACCACCATGCAGGACGCCAAAAGAGGAAATATTCAGTTCTGGATAATTTTTGCTGAAGCTGACGGTATCAATTTTGCGCATTGTCCGCGCCCGGGGGGAGGGGGGGGTGGGGGGGTTGCGGTGGACGCAGCCCCCTGCTTGTTAACAGGGGGTCCGCCGGAGAATTTTTGAGATATGAAGGTAAATATACGCACAATACATGCTCAAAATTGATTAAAAGGAATGAATAATAATTGTAAAGGAAAGTTATTTTATGTATGTTTCTATCTAATATAGGGGAGAAATGTGTGAAATGGATAGAAGCCTTCCTGAAAGATCGGAGACAGGGTACTGGTGAATGGAATAGGCTCGGGGTGGAGGGAAATTACAAGTGGGGTACCTCAGGGATCTGTGTTGGGACCACTGCTGTTCGTTATATTTATCAACGACTTGCCTGAAGTTATAACTAATGGAAGTAAGGTATACCTGTATGCGGATGACACTAAACTGTATAGAAGAGTGAGGAGTAAGGAAGATATGGGTTTGCTTCAAGGAGATGTGGAGGGCATGAAGGGATGGTCTGAGCATTGGTTAATGCCTTTTCATCCAAAAAAATGCAAGTACATGCGGATTGGGACCAGCAAGATAGACAAGGTAGGATACAGTATGTATGAAGCGATGGAGGAAGTGAGTGCAGAAAAGGATATAGGAGTAGTGATAGACAATAAGTTAAATTTCTCAGAACATTTAGCGGAAAAGATAAACAAAGCCAATAGAATTGTAGGGCTGATAAGGAGGACATTTGTGTCACTTGACGAAGAAATCTTCAGGAATCTCTATACAGCGCTGGTTAGGCCGCACCTGGAATATGCGAACCAGGTGTGGGCTCCATATATGGTAAAGGATATAGAAGCAGTGGAGAAAGTGCAGAGGAGAGCTAGCAAGCTGGTACCAACGTTGAAGAACGCGGGCTATGAGCAGAGGTTGAGGACACTGGGGCTTCCGACACTGGCATATAGGAGAAAGAGAGGGGATATGATAAGAGACTTTTAAGATAGTGTCAGGAAAGTACGATGAGGATGTGTGTGAAGGTATCTTCTTGATGCGGGAGGGAACAAGAACGAGAGGACACTAAGAAAATTTACAAAGAAAGAAATAGGCTTGAGAAGGCAAAGAACTCATTTTGTGATAGAGTGGTAAATGAGTGGAACGCAATGCCCCAGTATGTACCGGTAGTCGATTCCGAATCAATAAGGGAGTTTGAAAGTAATCTTGATAAAGCATGGGGAAGACAAGATTTGAAGTTTGATTATAAAACAAAAATACAGAATAGTAAAAATGTTGCGTCTGCTGCCGCCGCCGCCAACACCGTGAATGACCGCAGCAGTGCAAGTACTGGTACTGAGCTGGATACACAGGCATAGTTTGCCTTTTTCCAGAGGATCTACTGTAAGAAACTGTAAGAATCTATCTATCTATTGCCGGACGCCTTACTCCCCTTACGAGGGTGGCCATACACAGAATGCCCCCAAGCGGACCTATTCCCTGTGAGAGGGACAACCCGAGCCAGTTTAGTGAAGGACTTACAGGATTGACCACTCAATTTAGGATCCGTCCGACTCCGAGGCCCTCTTGTGTATCTTGTTAGCACTAGTTTTCTACAGTGGTGTTCGGCTAATCCATCCACTAACCTGTCTTACCCTTAGGTAAGCAGTACAGATTTGTATCAGGTTTACTCCCCTAGACAGGTTGCCAACCAAGGCTGACGAGTCCCATCCACCCGGATTTGTATAAGGTTGTCTCCCCTAGATGAGCTGCCGACCAAGGCTAACGAGTCCCATCCACCATCCATTTTAAATTGTTCTTAGCAGTCCATTTTTTTTTTTGTAACTTTTGTCCAATAAAGATTTCATGTATATTTGTTGTTGCATTCCCAGAACTATTACATAATTAATGTACAGTACTGTATATCATTTCATATGATACAAGAGTTACTGTAGAGTACTGGTTAAAATACATACCAAGTTTCATGAATAAACTTTGATTAGAACATTAGTTTGTCTATTATTTTCCCTGGCCGAGTAAAAAATACCAGGGTATTCTCATCTCGGGTTAAGTACAATCAATAGGAACGTAGAAACTTACCATAATTTTCACAACAATTTTAAAAAGACCCAAAATATTCATTAAAGTCTCTGTTACCCCCGTAAATACTAAATCAGGTTATAGTAATGACAAGACATGCCAACAGGTTAGTTAGTGGGTGTGTGGCCAGTGTGGACTGTGGGGGTAGTGGCAGCCCCCACTTTGGACACTAAGACTAAGTAAAGTTAGGTTATGGTAAGGTACCGGGTAATGCAAATTCTCTACTCATAACATTATAAACAATTGAACAATAAACTACTATATTCCTTGAATAAATAAAAAACAAATTATTGTACATAAGGCTGCGGAAAGATTCTTCAGTGATACCGGTACCCAAGTCATGGCCGGGAAATCTATAAATGCACTGTAGGTAGTAGGCCTAGCCTGTACACTCTTATTAAATGGTACAGGTATTCTGGCTAAAAAGTTACCGGTATATGAAATAAGAAAAAATATAAAAAATAACGGTAAGACTGCGAAAGTATTCTTCGGTGATACCCAAATCATGGCCGAGAACTCTATA
Organism: Lithodes maja; assembly: GCA_037953745.1. NCBI lineage: Eukaryota > Metazoa > Arthropoda > Malacostraca > Decapoda > Lithodidae > Lithodes > Lithodes maja. The sequence goes on along the minus strand of JBAKBP010019006.1, from coordinate 17,581 downwards.
AATGCAGTGTAGGGCGGCAGGCCTAACCTATACAGTACGGTACCGGTACAGTGTACAATACTCTTATTAAATTGTGCTGGTACTCTGGCAGAAAATGTTATAAGAACATAGCAGCAGACCTCACTTTGGACACTAAGTTAGGTTGGGTTAGGATCGTCTGTTACGTACCGTATCGTAGGTTTGATTAGGCTAGTTATTAATGTACAGTAATGCTCGCAACTCCTCCACTTATTACATGATAAACGACAATGAAACACCATAGACCTATTCCTCAAAGAAATAATACAAAAAAATTGTAAATATATATATATATACAGTATATATATAGCTGCAAAAGGATTCTTCACTGGTACCCAATCTCAAATGATAAATCAAATTGCCGGGATTCCAGAAACTCTACAAAATTTACAAATTCACTAGACGGTGCCGCGTCAGGTCTATCCTATTGCCTACAGTCTTATTAAAGTCACAACTCACAGTGTGTTCAACTTCTCAAGCCTAAAAAAAGATTATGCCTAGAACTTCTAAACACTGGCAGTGGCTAATGAATGGTGTTTTATGAAAGAAAAAAAATAATAAAGAAAAAACATGGTATTACTGACTTTTAGCACCAACAGTTAACCCAGCGATTGTTTTTTATGTAGCCCATCAATGTTGACACAGCCCCCGATAGTGGGAAGGGATATGAAGAATATGGAAATTGAGGGATAAAAAGCGATATTACATATATTTTAACAGTAGGGGGCAAAAACCTCATTTTCCCATTACCGTTTGCCGTGGGATGCAGAAATAAGTTGAGGCCGCTTATTTACAAATTCATGTGACAGAGAAGCTCTGGAAGTACCAGCTGGTGAGATACAAGGGGAAGACGTATTGCTTGACGAGGTTGGGTTTCGGGTTGAATTCGGCTCCAAGAATCATGGCGAGGATATTCAAGACAGTGCTGGGGAAAACGCATAAGATGAAGGCTGCCACAAATTCATATATTGACGATATACTAGTGGATGAGACTGTGGTGACGGCAGCCGAGGTTGTAGAGCACTTGGCTAGGTTTGGATTGGCCACAAAGGAGCCGCAGCCGTTGGAAGGGGGTGCGGCGTTGGGCTTGAGATTAGAGAGAGATAGAACAGGCGAGCTAGTATTCCAGAGAGGTAATGAGGTTCCGGAAATTAGGGAGAACTGGAATAGGAGAGAGCTATTCTCAGCTTGTGGAAGGCTGGTGGGCCACTATCCCATTGCAGGATGGCTGCGGGTAGCATGTAGTTACGTTAAGAGGAGAGCGGAAGGTGTAAGATGGGAAGACAAGGTCGGAAAAGAGACAGTCACGATGATGCAAGATGTCATAGAAAGAGTGAGACGCGAAGACCCGGTACACTCCGAAGTCGGAGAAGGGGGTCGTATGGTGTGACGCAAGTAGTATAGCGACAGGCGTGATATTGGAGATAGGTAATGTAGAAGTTGAGGATGCTGCGTGGTTGAGGAAGAAGCACGACTACAGTCATATCAACGTGGCCGAGTTGGACGCGGTATTGAAAGGCATCAATTTGGCCTTGAAGTGGGGTTTGCGAGAGATCGAGGTTCAAACGGATTCTGCTACAGTGTTTGGTTGGCTGAAATCAGTGGTGACGGAAAAGAGTTCGAACGGAGGGAGCCTCAGAACTGATTGTGAAGCGTCGTCTGGGAATTCTGAGGGAGTTGAAAGATGTGTATGGTCTGCAGTTGTGTGTAGTTTTTGTGCCATCAGAGAAGAACAAGGCAGATGCCCTAACAAGAGTAAAGAAATCCTGGCTCGGGGTGCCAGAGGAGACAAAGGAGGCGGCTATGGTGTGTTGCATGGGAGCACCAAGTGTAAAGGAGCTACATCAAATGCACCACATGGGAGTCGACAGGACGCTGTTTGTGGCAAGGAAGGTCGACCCTGCAGTCACGAGGGACAACGTTCGAGAGGTGGTAAGACGTTGTGACAGATATCAGTCGATCGACCCTGCACCGAGTGTACATGTGTCTGGGGAGATTAGAGTGGATAATGATTGGCAAAGGTTGGCGGTTGATGTGACACACTATCGGCAGGGGCTGTACCTATCTATGGTAGACTGCGGACCTGGGCGGGTGGCTATCTGGAGGGCATTAACCCTCCAGCCCCGGCTACGCATTACATAAATATTGCCCAAAACGCGGGTGTTTTGGCCGAAAAACGTCTAGGCTAGGCTACCGTATCATTGTTATGCTGACTGCTTCCCGCATTCCCGCGCATCCCCAAGCGTAGCTGTGTTATTTACCTGTAGAATGGCATTAAGTAGAGCTCTCTAAGTCAAGTGGTTGATTTGTGATGATGATTTCATTGGAGATAACTTTATAGCCAAAACAGCCACTTTACACTACTTTTCAATACTTAACAACAACATACAGGCACACACGAACAAGCGACTCTCTCCTTCTTGTGGCCGGAGATGCGGGGCGTTGGTCCAGCCGGCTGTTGTTTACATGCGTCGGACCGACGCCTCACACACCAAGGTCACAGGCTTTCAACCACTGGTACAATGTTGTACCACCCGGGTTCCTCGGGGCAAAACTTAATGGTACACACGTGTACCATCCGAGTTTGAAGGGTTAAGAGCAGAGAATGCGGAAGGGATTGCAGGTGTGCTGAATGAGATCTTCCTAGAGAGGGGCCCAGTTGATGAGGTGTTGATGGATAACGGTACTGCTTTTCGGTCGCAGGCTTTGAAGGACATGCTTGATAGGTGGAATGTCCGACGTTTCTTTAGAGCTGTGTATCGGCCAAGTGGGAACGGAATTGTGGAAAGACATCATCAGACAATCAAGGCGATGGCAGAGAGGGGGCAGGTAGCGCCTATGGAAACAGTATTTTGGTATAATATGTCCCCTAGGTCAGGTCAGGATGAGAGAACTGTACCACAAAGAGCAGTATTTCACTATGAGTGGCGACATCCTTGTGCGGTGCCGATGGCCATTGGGGGGGAGGAAGGGCCTGCCTCTATCCAAATTGGAGAGGAGATTTGGGTGAAGCCCCCCAAACGCAAAGTGTACATCCCAGTGGGGGAGGGGTACTGTGACGGACGTGCATTCCAGGAATAACCTCAGTGTCGACGGGATGCCACGTCACATCTTGGACGTCAGAAGAGTGGTAGTCTTCAACTGATGATGAGGTGGGGGATGACGAGCAAGAAGAGGGAGAAGAAAACGAAGTGGTACCACGACGGTCGCAGAGAGAGAGGCGACGGCCAGGGTGGATGGGAAATTATGAGACGGGAAGTGATTATGAAATGGAGTAGGTGGGATAAAGGGACTGCGCGATGTCCAACGTACCTTAGTAGTACAGTACTAGGGCGGTATGCCATTAGGTACGGTGGAATATTACTATAATTTGTTGTTGTTTTTTGTTAGATTGATCTTGAGATCAGGGGGGGCGTGTGGTGTAATTCGATTTACGTTTGGTAGATTTGATTTACGTTGGGTAGGTTAGTTAGTTTTAGGCACATCGGGCGAACGAAGGGGGAGTAGGGAGTAAACACGCGTGTGGGGATTGGGGTGCAGAGGTCGCAGGAAGCTCCCGTCGTATTTACCGAGTGTAGTGTTGCTGTGGTAGGTGAATAGATTCAGCCGAGGTCGGTGGTTCGTGTGGGCATAACTGCAGCTGTAGGTCAGGTCGGATTGTGGTTTGAGGTCGCAGTTTCTGGAGCGTTGACAACGTTGGATGGGGAACTGCTTGGCCTAGGCTAGCCTATACTGTACAGCGCCGCACAAGGATATTCTCACCGTGAGGTAAGGGTGCTAACGTTTTTGTATTTCAACCACAGGTACCTAAAAAATATTGGTAAGGATGTAGTATTCGGGCGTACCACCCGCCTTGTTTACACTACTCGTGTGGGGATCGGTTTTTACACCATACCCGAAAGAGGATTTATGGAGCTACGATCTTTCTCTCAACCATCTGAACAATTTTACCAACACACCTAAACTTCGTTAAATACGGAAATAGCCTCACGAAAATATCATGCCCTGGTGGGGGCACGAACTCTCGACCCTTGGGTGTGAGGCAGACACCTTACCAGTTAGACCAATAGAGATATCCCACTTGGCCTGTTCGGCTCAGGGTATTTCCGCATCCGAGGTATGTTTAGGCTAGCCTACTTTCACTGACTTTACACTACTTCACCTTCCGGGAAGCGAAAGCTACGAACAGAGAGGAACAAGCTTGAGCCGAATCGACCGAGAGTCCATCAGAGAGATGAACGGGAATGGTGAGTCAACTTCACTGAGCGATGCATACACGCACCTACTAACTGCCCAGTTGGCAACTCGCTTGGGCGGCTGGCAACTCCACAACCCAACCCAAGCGCGTCTCACATACACTCCCTGGTCTCTCCTCTCCCCTTCCCCATAGGATCGGTTTTTACACCTTACCCGAAAGAGGATTTATGGAGCTCCGCTCTTACTCTCAACCATCTGAACAATTTTACCAACACACCTAAACTTCGTTAAATGAGGAAATAGCCTCACGAAAATATCATGCCCTGTGGGGGCACGAACTCTCGACCCTTGGGTGTGAGGCAGACACCTTACCAGTTAGACCAATAGAGATATCCCACTTGGCCTGTTTGGCTCAGGGTATTTCCGCATCCGAGGTCTGTTTAGGCTAGCCTATTTTCACTGACTTTACACTACTTCACCTTCCGGGAAGCGAAAGCTCCGAACAGAGGAACAAGCTTGAGCCGAATAGACTGAGAGTCCGTCAGAGAGATGAATGGGAATGGTGAGTCAACTTCACTGAGCGGTGCATACACGCACCTACAAACTGCCCAGCTGGCAACTCGCTTGGGCGGCTGGCAACTTCCACAACCCAACCCAAGCGCGTCTCACATCACTCCCTATTCTCTCCTCTCCCCTTCCTTGTCCTGTGGGGATCGGTTTTTACACCATACCCGAAAGAGGATTTATGGAGCTCCGATCTTACTCTCAACCATCTGAACAATTTTACCAACACACCTAAACTTCGTTAAATGCGGAAATAGCCTCACGAAAATATCATGCCCTGGTGGGGGCACGAACTCTCGACCCTTGGGTGTGAGGCAGACACCAGTTAGACCAATAGAGATATCCCACTTGGCCTGTTCGGCTCAGGGTATTTCCGCATCCGAGGTATGTTTAGGCTAGCCTACTTTCACTGATTTTACACTCGCACGCTCGCAATAATGTTCCCGTCTATTTTGACTGCTGTGGGATACAATAATAGGTTGCAGAACTAGATGAGAATTTCAATAAGTCCTGGGGAGGGGTAAGCCTAGGCCTTTCCCTATAATCCCACGGCAAACGGTTATTGAAATAGGCTAGCCTATAGCCTAGCTAATTTTTTGCTGTCAAATCTTCCTTGATCTTCATTATCATAGCCCCACTAGTGGGGGCTGGGGGCTGTCTTAACTTCTTAAGATTGTTGGATAAAAGGTTAGGCCTAATAGGCCTAGCCAGGCTAGCCTGCTCATTTCTGCTCCAAATAATCATAATATAACACTACATCTGAAGGAAAATATACTTGCACAAAAATACGCTAGCCTACTTACAAAATCGCTGTTGGTGCTAAAAGTCAGGTTTACCCAAAACATCACAGGCTGTAGTGGAATCCTGCCCCTATGAATGGACCTTGAAGTTGGACCTTATATATACCGGTATTGATTTTCCCAAGATTAACATGCACGATTTTAGAATTTGTAGGGCACTTACATTTCACATGAAGTCAATTTTGTATTCCAGCCCCTTAATTAAGTCTATTTTCTATTAAAATATCAGTAAATATTAGCTAAACACATTTCCTAGTGTTCCACATTCCACTGGCGGCAATATAATCTAACGTCATTCTCAAAAATACCATAATCTAGAACCAACCATAGCAAATTCACTGTCGTTTCATTTTCATTATAATCCTGTCATATATATATCCTAAAAACCAGTAATTTATCATAAAATTGTACTAATTTATAGCTTACCGAATGCCTCTTGCTCTTTGTTCCAGATAAACATAATTGATATTTATGCACTACTTTCGAGAAATTAGAGGCCCCCCAAAAATTATCCACACGACGAAAAATCACGTATTTTGGCAGTAGGTTTAACAGGATCGCTTTTGGAACAAACCAAACATTCAATCTTAAATTATTTATTGTACATTATTAATTTCAAATAACATATTTAACAGATAAAGCCCAGCCTGGGCTTCTAACCTAGCTGAAACACATCATAAGACCTTAGTAGTCCTTACAGACTATTCAAAACACAGCCCTAAAAATCATTACAGGCTGCACAGCTACTACACCCACAGATCACCTACATCAAGAAACCAAAATCCTCAAAGTCAAAGACCATCTGAACATGAGAGGTACTCAATTCCTGGCAGCAGCCTCCACGAACCAAAACCACCCACTATACTACATGGCAACACACCCACAGACACCAAGAAATATCAAAACAACACCCAGCACACGGTATCACACACAAATACTGTCCTCTCTCCCTCCCTGCCCACCCCAAACCAACTTCCAGAAGCACATCCATACCCATATCTCTCGCCGATCCATCCACTCACTCATAGACAAAACGCAGCTGCAGCTGCAAGCACGACCTCCCGAAATCCATCCTTCCGAATCATCCCTTCCTCGCGAGGACAGAGTCCACCTGGCCAGGCTGAGATGCGGACACGATCCAGCTCTTCTGAGATATCAGAAGAGACTGGATGACTCCGTCGTCGACACCTGCACGGGATGTAACACAGCACCCCATACCATCAAACACATCATAGAAGACTGCATTTCACACAACCACTTACGCCAACAACACAATATACACTCAATGAGAGCTCTGTGGGAAAGCCCGATCGTGGCCGTGGCCTTCCTCAAGGACTCGTGGCTGTTCGGCCAGGCAGCTTAGGGAACAGCAACAACAACAACAACAACAACAACAACAACAACAACAACAACAACAACAGATAAATTTGTTTAGATAATACAGTATGTAGTTTTAGGTAATAACTTTAATAATCTTTCAATTTACTTATTATTGAAACATTCGAGTCTAAATTAATTAGCTTAAGGTGTGCTCGTGTTGTCATTCTTGACTCCGTCTGCGAGTGCGATACTGTATTACATCCGCGTGTACCTCTAAGCCTAAGTCACAGTCACAAGAAGAAGAAGGCTTCGATCGACTCAGTTTGCTTATAAGTGTAAACAAAACAATTGCCTATTGCCTCTCGGGTGGAAAATCGTATAAAATTACTTTAGGAGCTGCATTTGGACTTCAATGTAGGTGATATTTAATAGTTATAAGATCATAGCAAGTGTAGAGTACAATGTTAAGGCAAACAACTATAGTTTGATTAGTTTAATGTCCGTATGTAGCTCAGGACTCGACTGTAGCCAGGGCCAAATTCTGGATTTTTTTTTTTCAGATGTTAATTCTAGATCACGAAGAAAATGGCGAATTTTGGCACACTGCCACCATTACCGTGAGGCCAGGAGGGACTACCCCAAACACACCAGGATTTCCTCCCCGCACATGTGCCCTTATTAGCCGGAGAAAGAACACCAGGAGGAACACAGAAAAAGGTATGACTATCACAGGCAAAGTGAAGATCTTTACAGTTGGAAAGCTATTAACTACCCTCACTGGAAGGTAAATAACAGCTGGAGGATTTGGGTTTTAACCCCTCAGACCCGGTAGGGCTCTGAGGCACCCATAACAAACATCTCCCGCGCAACCCGGAAGGGTGCTGAGGCTCCGGCAGCTTGAAAGCCTGTAAGCTTGGTGTGCGAGGCGTCCGTCCAACGCATGTAAACAACAGCCGGCTGGACCGACGCCACGCATCTCCGACCACAAGAAGGAGTGCGTCGCTTGTTCGTGTGTGCATGTATGTTATTGTTAAGTAGCGAAAAGTAGTGTAAAGTGTCTGTTTTTGCCACAAAGTTATCTCCAATGAAATAGTCATCACAACTGAACCAGTTGACTTGGAGAGCTCTACTTAACGCCATTCTACAGGTACGAAACACATCGACGCTTGGGGATGCGCGAGAATGCGGAAGCAGTCAAAATAACAAAGATACGGTAGCCTAGGCGTAGAAGTTTTTCGGCCAAAACCCCCGGGTTTTGTGGAATATATATGGAATACATAGCCGGGGCTGGAGGGTTAATATTGAAATAGATCCCTGACAGCACTGGTTGTAAAGGTCTACTTTCAATCTTATTTATGATCTTGGCTCATCAAGGGAATTATTGTTATTAGATCTCACTGGAGGCCACCTAATATCCGTTCCTCTGCCTTGATACCGGCGTTCCTGTCAATAAAGAATGCTGATTTGTCAAGCGCTTTATTGGTAGTAAACCACCCCCGTTTTACTAGAAGTTCACGCACTGGCGGGACTCTGGAAAGTCAGAGCTCTGCGAGATACCGTAGCAACACTGCCTAACAGCACTCTGCAAAGAGAGTCCATCTGGTACGGAATCCCAGGCACTAGCTCTGGGGTGCGTCTATCGTAAAAGGCCCAAAATTACCTCATCAACTCAGTCACTGGAAAACTCTTATAATGGTCAGAACAGTTAAGAGACGTTGCGTTACAAACAACCCTCTTACGTTAGTTCAATGACATGTTACAGATGCACTGGCATATTGTACATGACATTCAAGGCCCAACACCCAAGAGTACTGGAAGGTCTGCATCAAAACTCTTATAACGGTCAGAGTAGTTAGTGAGTTCTCTCCTACGTTTGTTCGATAATACTGTACAGATGCACTGGCATATTGTACATATTATTTAAGACCCAACACCCAAGAGTTCAAGTCTCCATCCACTGTCCACCAGTCACGTTAGGACTACCACCACGGCCAAGATCCTCACCAGAAGACTACAGAGTGCGAAATGATATAATATACAGTGAAACCCTACAAATGTACTAGTGACGCACCTTATAGATAAAAGGAAGTACTGGGACTTAATTGAATTACCGGTACTATATAATATTATATGCTAATTAAAACGCATAAGAAGTACTAGTGATACGGTATACATTTATTAACCCTTCCTGCCCGGGCAGCATTTTTAAAATGCCGCAAATTGCGAAATCCCGGAGCCCAGGCAGCATCTTAAAATCTGTATGCTTGAAAGCGACCTAAGCGTGCTTTGAAAGCCGCGCGGCGAAACGTTTGTAAACAAGGTCGATCGTAGTGCCACCAAGCCTCAACTACATTGCTTATCAGTCCGACCTTGTCCGCCATTGCTAGTTAAAGCGAAAATAAGTCTTCCAAAGTGTCCGATATGGCTAAGTATACGGCAAAACTCTCTCCACGGAAATCATCATCACACCTGCACCAGTTGACCTAGAGAGCTCTACTTAACATCAGTCTACAGATACAAATAAGGGCTACATTTTGAGATTTTAGGGAATTCTTTAGCTATTAATTAACAAAAAATAGGCCTATGTTTACATACAACATTTTTTGGCCAGATCGCCCGGGTGAGACTATCAACATTTAGAAATGCTGCCCGGGCAAGAAGGGTTAACCTAAGAAGTGCGCACCGTATGTAGTGAACACCATGCCCTGGTGCGGACCTATTTCACTGTTTCCATCACTAAAATAGTTATTATACCATAAATATCATTAATACTTATCCATATGCGCCTATTTTACGTTTAATATGAAGATATTAACATGTTACAACAATAAAACAAGTGGAAACAGTGTTTGGCTGGTCAAAACTGCGAAATGAGAGCGAGAGTTTCATTCACCAAGTGTGAGCCAGCCTGCTGCACACCCTCCTCTCTCAAGGCTTGGAGACACTGAGGCCTCTCTCTGTAACTCCCTCTATTTCCCATGCTTAGACACACAGATGACCACGCCCTGCTAGCAACTCGCTAATGTTAGCACGAAAATATACCTAAGAATAAGGGAATAACAGGGAAAATAGGAGATAATTGAAGGGGGGGGGGGGGGGGGGGGAAAGGGATGTGGAGGAGTGATATGTGGCATGGCCGAGGGGCAAAAAAATCAAGTGCTACTGGGGTGTTTTACATGTTTTTTTTTAGGCCTAGGATCATAACTCTCCCCATAGTTGCCGGGTTAAGGAAAGTACCGTACTTAATGTCAAATCCTATTTTAATTATACCAGTGAAATCTTAAAAGTACTAGTGACGTGCCTTATATACAAGGAAGTACTTAAGTGATTTATTCTATACTATTTGTACCACATAAGAAGTACTAATGATATACCGTATATAAAGGAATATACCTATACTGTACTTGTATCGTGTGATCCTAACAGTACTAGTGTCATACCTCGATTGAAGGGAATACTAAACTATTATATACAGGCAAAGTCTTATGTGTGGCAGCCTATTGTGGAACCTCGTTAGTGCCTCTTTTTGTTCTATATATATCATTACCTACTATTAAAATATGATATCCATGTGTAGCGAATATAATATATGAATGTACGCTGTGTTATATTTATCCTCTATTACCTTTGTGCATGTGTTAAAGTGAATTCAACTTCTCCAGTCGAGTAAGAACCTACCGAATTTATCCAATCAACCCCAGTCAAAACCTGGTATAACATCTGTATTAAATGGATATAGAAAAATCTGCAATGGAAAAAGATAATAAAAATCCAGCATACAGATTAACACATTTCTGTCCTCTATATATTTAGTTTGGTATATTATAAAGGCTTAAATACATAAGAGATAAGAAGATGGATAGATAGAGATATATACTGTATATATACCGGTATATAGATAGATAGATAGATAGATAGATAGATAGATAGAATATATACCGGTAGATATACTGAGATACACTGACCAAACAGACCTAACAGATAAAACAAATGGTCAACCTCACTTGTAGATGAGTTACTAACGCAAATAAAGGCAAGTGGAAGAACAGGAGAGAGAGAGAGAGAGAGAGAGAGAGAGAGAGAGAGAGAGAGAGAGAGAGAGAGAGAGAGAGAAAGCAAGATTAAAGAAATAATACCTTTTTTTACTCCCTACTTCTGCAATCGTAAGGAAAACGGAAATGTTACTTTTTTATTGAAGTTTTGACAATAATCCTTTGAAAACTTTTCTCTTGGCTCATAATTTAGGAGCCATAAAAAAGTTTCTGCATGCGTCGTCGTTTTCATTGATGGTGTGTGTGTGTGTATGTGTGTGTGTGTGTTACTCAGTTACTCAGTTACTTGTTCGTCAAGGGGAATCCACGCAATGCGAGCTAAGCTCATTATTATCACGCCTCCTTAACTGGGAATGTATTGCGTGAAATGCATGTTAAGTGTTTTATGTACTGTTGGAATGGCTGTGGATGTGTGTGTAGTCTGTATTTAGCCAATTGGCGACAACGGAAACGAAGGCTTAGGGTGGATCTGTATGGTACCATTCTCACTATAGACGGTACCGTCTCGCCCGAAGGCTTAGGTAGCCATCAGCTTAGGTGAACCATATGATACCCATCTCGCCTTGTACCATTTTTGCCAACCCCAGATGGGACGTCACAACGTCGTCCACTTATTCCAGGTACCTATTTACAGCTAGGTGAACTGAGGCTAACACATGAAAGGAGACGAGCCCAATTTGTCTCCGCCCGGCCGGGGGATTGAACCCCCGACCCCTCGTGTGTGAGACGAGAGCTCTACCTACTAGGCTACGGGCTGTGTGTGTGTGTGTTACTCAGTTACTTGTTCGTCAAGGGGAATCCACGCAATGCGAGCTAAGCTCATTATTATTGCGCCTCCTTAACTGGGAATGTATTGCGTGAAATGCATGTTAAGTGTTTTATGTACTGTTGGAATGGCTGTGGATGTGTGTGTAGTCTGTATTTAGCCAATTGGCGACATCGGAAACGAAGGCTTAGGGTGGATCTGTATGGTACCATTCTCACTATAGACGGTACCGTCTCGCCCGAAGGCTTAGGTAGCCATCAGCTTAGGTGAACCATATGATACCCATCTCGCCTTGTACCATTTGTGTGTGTGTGTGTGTGTGTGTGTGTGTGTGTGTGTATTGGTATGTAGCCTACAGTACATGTGATTTCGTGTACTTACTTGTAGACTCATATGTGCTTAATTTGTGTGTGCGTGTGTGTTTATTTATTGTCTTCTATATTCCAACTACTCCCTCTCGGGCATATGCCGAGAGCCTGTACAATCGACCGCTCAACACGGTGAAGCCTGTGAGCTCTTGTTCCAGTCTCGGGTGTGAGCCATGTGAAGCACCTACCCACAGCTCGAAGCAGCTCCATATCTGAAGCTGCTTCGCCTTCGGGCTTGACCGTCTCATCCCCTAGACTCGGACCCTCACTCTCAAAACGCCACCTATTGAGCAATGAACTCGCTAGGCATTACCCCCCTGTTGCATATTTTGAATATGGGAATATTCATACAGTGCTATTTAATCAGGGAACAATGAGGGTATTTTGTTGGCGTTTCGGTGGGCTTTGTGGTAATGCACTGATACTAGGTACAGCACAAATTCCATCCCAATAATATCTTCCCATTGACATATCGGGATTCGAACCCGGGACCATTGAACAACCAGTCCAGTGTGTTTGCGTGATTTAGTGTGTAATAATATAATAATAGGTGTGTGTGTGTGTGTGTGTGTGTGTGTGTGTGTGTGTGTGTGTGTGTGTGTGTGTGTGTGTGTACTCACCTAATTGTAGTACCGGTATACAGGATTTGAGCCTAAGCTCGTGTTGTCCTGTCTCTCTCTCTACATTTATCCAATTTTGCTTTAAAAGTTTGGATATTTTGGATATGTGTGTGTGTGTGTGTGTTATTCACTTGCTTGTTTCGTCAAGGGGAATCCACGCAATGCGAGCTAAGCTCATTATTATCGCGCCTCCTTAACTGGGAATGTATTGCGTGAAATGCATGTTAAGTGTTTTATGTACTGTTGGAATGGCTGTGGATGTGTGTGTAGTCTGTATTAGCCAATTAGCGACAACGGAAACGAAGGCTTAGGGTGGATCTGTATGGTACCATTCTCACTATAGACGGTACCGTCTCGCCCGAAGGCTTAGGTAGCCATCAGCTTAGGTGAACCATATGATACCCATCTCGCCTTGTACCATTTTTGCCAACCCCAGATGGGACGTCACAACGTCGTCCACTTATTCCAGGTACCTATTTACAGCTAGGTGAACTGAGGCTAACACATGAAAGGAGACAAGCCCAATTTGTCTCCGCCGGGCCGGGGGATTGAACCCCCGACCCCTCGTGTGTGTGTGTGTGTGTGTGTGTGTGTGTGTGTGTACCGGCATACGTGTGTATACAATGAAGTTACAGTACACGAGATCACAAGGAACAATCTATCTTCTGAAACCTTTTTGAGAACGCTTGAAGCTTGCCTAATCCATCGCGACTAGGGTATGAGAGAGAGAGTGTGTGTGTGTGCGTATGTTTGTGTAAAAGAGATAATGTGTCAGAGTTAGCGTGTATGAGAGAGAGAGAGAGAGAGAGAGAGAGAGAGAGAGAGAGAGAGAGAGAGAGAGAGAGAGAGAGAGAGACTGAAAATATGTGAACGTGAAGGAATCCCATTAAAAATAATAAAAAACAAAATTAAATTACAAAGTTCGCGTGGAATTCACGGGGGGACTTGCAGAAAAATACCATAGGGTGTTCACAAAATACAAAACGAAATAATGTATAAAATAAAATACACTGTACATCAAAAGGGAGCGTATAGGTACCGGTATGCAACGTAGGTCTATTGAAATACACTGTACATCAAAAGGGAGCGTATGGGTACCGGTATGCACCATAGGTCTATTGAAATACACTGTACATCAAAAGGGAGCGTATAGGTACCGGTATGCAACGTAGGTCTATTGAAATACACTGTACATCAAAAGGGAGCGTATAGGTACCGGTATGCAACGTAGGTCTATTGAAATACACTGTACATCAAAAGGGAGCGTATAGGTACCGGTATGCAACGTAGGTCTATTGAAATCTAGAATAAATGGATATAAAATCGGGTTCCATGTCAGTTGAACCAGTGCCACTTTAACCAGTGCTATCTCAACCAGTGGCCACTTCAACAAGTGACCATTTCAACCAGTGACCATTTTAACCAGTAACATAACATAACATAACATAACATAAGGTAAATCTACAGTTATACTACCCCTCCCCCACTACCCCCCTTCAAAACACGCCTTTTAGCGTGTTTTTGGATGGTTCAGCAGACGCGGAAACTGGAAAAAAACTTATTTTGATAAAAAATTATCACCAACCAGATACGAGGTTTTCAGGTATTTTTTTTTTGTTTTTTGTTTTTTTATATACAGTGTTGTTTAATACCGAGGACCATCGCATTTTAGTATTTTTAACATTAGCCTAACCTAACCTAACTTAACCTAACCTAACCGAAAAGTAACCTGTTTCCGCGACGGTCTAAACTCCCCCTCACGTTCCCTGTTTATGGGTGCGCGACGGTCTAAACCCTGCTCACGTTCCCTGTTAAGGGTTTGCGAAGGTTTGTAATACTTCAATGTATCTATTTCAAGTCAAATATACATTTCCGCGCATCATCAAACCATACTAAGTCTACTACTAATAATATTAACCCATTAGTACCAACAGAATAGCGACAAAATAGGGGTAGTATAACTGTAGATTTATCTAACATAACATAACATAACCTACTGGTTGAGTTAGCACTGGTTAAAGTGGCGCTGGTTGAAGTGGCACTGGTTCAACTGACCTGTCACCATAAAATCGTAGTCATGTACTTTACCTTTAACTGTTTTGATGGTGTAATGGTTAGAGTGTTTAAGTTCTGTATGTGGTAACCCAGGTTCGAATCCCAGGAAGATCACATGCTTTCATTAATTTCATTGGGAGGTGTTTGGTGTTGGGAGTGAAATTAATAAATTAGATTATATAATATATCACGAGGATAATATTCAAGGACACTAGTGCGACGTTATGAGAAACAATTTATTAGGGAAAATAGGCACCAATAGATTCGCCATATTTTTCTCCATATAGGCTAGTCCGCATGGAGGATTTTCGTTATCAACAAATTGAAAAATACCCACTTCAAAGACAAATACACCAAAAATCTAAGTCAAAGCGGGGGTGTGGGGGCGGCAGCCCCCACCTATAATACTAGGATAGGTTAGGTAAGGTTGTTAGGTTAGGCTAATCATCTAATGTCCTTTCAAAGAATCAAAGGGGTATAGGCTAGTAAACACTAGGATAGCCTATACCCGGTCAGTAGTAAGAAGAAGAGTCCTGCAGTTACTGACAGGGTGTCAATCCACAAAATATGAATTGTTATCATTATGGTTTATTATTTTGTTGTCATTATAGCGCGACGGAGCGGCGAAGGTGCGAGCTCAAGGGGGGTCCGGGGCCCGGGGGCATGCCCCCCCATGATTTTTTTTAGAATTTAGGTGTCTAAAACGGTATTTCCTGCAATCTAAAAGCAATCAAGATGGAAAATATGGAGACCAAAATTATGTCAATTTACCTTTTATGTTTCTTAAACAAAAAAAGTGTTGGGGGAGTTTCTGTTATCATTATACAAAAAGTTTATTTGCGTCATCACTCAAAAAAACAGCGTCGTTTGACACCCTTGCAGTAGTCTCCTTGAATGCTACCATAACGAGCACTCCTTAAAGCTTATATGTTTGCTAAATACAATATTATCTCCATATGTCTCCTTGAATGCTACCATAACGAGCACTCCTTAAAGCTTATATGTTTGCTAAATACAATATTATCTCCATATAAGACATCATTGAAAACGATTATGTCGACGATTGTATACATACTTGAGTCATCCCTTCCAGGACGGAGGAAAATGGCAGACACCTCCCAGCCTCCGTTTTCAAAGTCTCTGCTATATTGATTGCCTATTTCTTCTAGTTGGAAGATAATTTATTCACCAGAAGGCAGATACAATATCCATATAGGCTGTAGCAGGGCCTCACGCACTATGACGCAGTCAGAGCGGCAGTCTTGACAACGATTTCACGCAAAAATATCACTGTGAAGCCAAACACACACCTCTCTGCCTTCGGGTCCCATGTATCGGCCTTATTTACAGCTTATGTATCGTCATTTGAAGGCCTGTTTATGCACCAGAAGGCAGACTAGATATTCATAAAGACTGTAACAACGCCTCAGTCACTATTTCGCGGTCTAGACAACGATTTACAGAGAAAATAGCACTGGAGTTCACACGTAAACAAGCACGCGGGAGTAGCGTCGAATTGCGCAGGCGTAGCTCGAGTAGAATGGAATATTGGAATTACCTTGGAATATGTGGAAAATTACCTTAATCGTAAGATTTTACCTCAAATTTCAATTAAAATTACTCCAGAATTACCTTGTCTAAAATAGTACATTATTTGTAATTTTTTCCTATAACTAGCTATACATTAGTATTTAAGTGTGATTAATCTCTGTTTTACCCTATAGTAAACTACCAGTAAGGTGACAAATAAGTTTAATGGCTCTGTTTAATTTTACAATGCAATTTTTCAGTAGTTATACTAGTATATTTTCAGTTTAAAATACATGGGAGATACCTCAAAATAACGAAACTTGGAAAATACCTTTTGAAAATGGGAATGACATTTAAGTAGGCCTATATGGGAGTTATTAAACATAGTAATGGAAATATTGTGAATAATTTAGGAATTGGTTCATAATGTACATATACGAGATATTAAAATATGTTCTTAGTAATATTACTACACAGATTACTTACATTATATACAATTGAGCAAGTTTCTGCTGGTTGCATCAGTGTTTGGCTGGGATGTGCAACTGCATCCCTCATACTTACAACAAAATAAGCAAAAATTAGGAGGATGCTACCAAACCGGTAAACCCTAATATCGAACGAAGATAAAATAATTGATGTCTAGTTTGTGATAAAGGATTAAATCCCATTCAATATCAGAAAGATCACTGTATGTTTCTGCTTATTTCGTTTATGAAGGTATAGGCTACAGTGAGGTCTCATGTAAGTAAGGTTTAATATGGCCGTATAATCTCGACGAAAAGACCTTGACAATGATTCTTGAAATTACCTGGAACTAACAGTAAACTATTAGTATCTGAAACATATGAGACAACATATATATGTATGTAGTGTAGGCCTACACACACCTCTTGAATGAATAGTCAGCAAAAATGAAGGCCGCTCTGTTGCTGCTTTCCTTATCCTCCTAAATGTCTCTAACTAGCTCATGTCCGCGTGTCGCCAGTCAGACTGAGACTCTGACTGGCGGCACGAGGACAGGAGTTGATGTAAACTCCTTGAAAACCAACATCCAGCCCAGCCACGTATCATACAGGTACTGAATGACACACAATGTACAGACGCGAAGTGATCGGGCAAGGTTGTCAAAGTAGCCTACTCTAATAATTATTTGATATTTGTCTACTTATTTGGTATTACAAATGGCTATTAATGACCACACCTTAAAGATTTACCTTGGATTTTGTCAGAATTACCTGGTAGATACTTGAATTACTTCAGAATTACCTCAAAAATTCCATTACCTCAG
>JBAKBP010019005.1:0-45532 GCA_037953745.1 Lithodes maja | reverse complement strand
ACAATAGAATGGTTGTATTTGGAATAGGGTATAGTCTACGGTACAATAGAATGGTTGTATTTGGAATAGGGTATAGTCTACGGTACAATAGAATGGTTGTATTTGGAATAGGGTATAGTCTACGGTACAATAGAATGGTTGTATTTGGAATAGGGTATAGTCTACGGTACAATAGAATGGTTGTATTTGGAATAGGGTATAGTCTACGGTACAATAGAATGGTTGTATTTGGAATAGGGTATAGTCTACGGTACAATAGAATGGTTGTATTTGGAATAGGGTATAGTCTACGGTACAATAGAATGGTTGTATTTGGAATAGGGTATAGTCTACGGTACATAGAATGGTTGTATTTGGAATAGGGTATAGTCTACGGTACATAGAATGGTTGTATTTGGAATAGGGTATAGTCTACGGTACAATAGAATGGTTGTACTTGGAATAGGGTATAGTCTACGGTACAATAGAATGGTTGTATTTGGAATAGGGTATAGTCTACGGTACAATAGAATGGTTGTATTTGGAATAGGGTATAGTCTACGGTACAATAGAATGGTTGTACTTGGAATAGGGTATAGTCTACGGTACAATAGAATGGTTGTACTTGGAATAGGGTATAGTCTACGGTACAATAGAATGGTTGTATTTGGAATAGGGTATAGTCTACGGTACAATAGAATGGTTGTATTTGGAATAGGGTATAGTCTACGGTACAATAGAATGGTTGTATTTGGAATAGGGTATAGTCTACGGTACAATAGAATGGTTGTATTTGGAATAGGGTATAGTCTACGGTACAATAGAATGGTTGTATTTGGAATAGGGTATAGTCTACGGTACAATAGAATGGTTGTATTTGGAATAGGGTATAGTCTACGGTACAATAGAATGGTTGTATTTGGAATAGGGTATAGTCTACGGTACAATAGAATGGTTGTATTTGGAATAGGGTATAGTCTACGGTACAATAGAATGGTTGTATTTGGAATAGGGTATAGTCAACGGTACAATAGAATGGTTGTATTTGGAATAGGGTATAGTCTACGGTACAATAGAATGGTTGTATTGTATTATGTATTACGGTATACAATTAACTATACCGGCATGTATTTCTAATGTACATGTGTTTAACCCTTTCACGCTTTTATGACGCAGAGGTTGCCAGATTAGCAATAATCAATAGAGTTCTCTCACTCTTATAAATTACCTCTCCAAAATTAGTTTTCTGCCCACAGCTAACTCAAAGACAACTGCAGAGGTTGAAGTAACTAAACTAAAGGTTTCTAAATACCCCTGATGGTATCAAAGGCTTTAAAGTATCCCCAATAGGCTCAACACAGCTAACTCAAAGACAACTGCAGAGGTTGAAGTAACTAAACTAAAGGTTTCTAAATACCCCTGATGGTAACAAAGGCTTTAAAGTATCCCCAATAGGCTCAACACAGCTAACTCAAAGACAACTGCAGAGGTTGAAGTACCGGTAACTAAACTAAAGGTTTCTAAATACCCCTGATGGTAACAAAGGCTTTAAAGTATCCCCAATAGGCTCAACACAGCTAACTCAAAGACAACTGCAGAGGTTGAAGTAACTAAACTAAAGGTTTCTAAATACCCCTGATGGTAACAAAGGTTTTAAAGTATCCCCAATAGGCTCAACACAGCTAACTCAAAGACAACTGCAGAGGTTGAAGTAACTAAACTAAAGGTTTCTAAATACCCCTGATGGTAACAAAGGCTTTAAAGTATCCCCAATAGGCTCAACACAGCTAACTCAAAGACAACTGCAGAGGTTGAAGTAACTAAACTAAAGGTTTCTAAATACCCCTGATGGTAACAAAGGCTTTAAAGTATCCCCAATAGGCTCAACACAGCTAACTCAAAGACAACTGCAGAGGTTGAAGTAACTATCCAACTCTAGCTCTTCCCAAGCTTTCTGGCATCTAGCCAAAAACCTCTCCAACAATTTCTCTTCCTCGTCTTTCCCTCCCCTTTCCCACTCTGATGGCACAACCATCACTTCTTCCTCTGACAAAGCTAAACTCTTCGCTCAAACTTTTGCTAGAAACTCCACCTTGGATGATTCCGGTGCTATTCCTCCCTCTCCGCCCTCCTCTCTCTTACTTATGCCTAATATCCTAATCTCTTCTAAAGATGTACTTTCTACCCTCTCTGGGCTCAACACTAATAAGGCGTACGGTCCGGACGGTGTTCCTCCTGTTGTTCTCAAAAACTGTGCTTCCGTGCTGACTCCCTGCCTAGGCAAACTCTTTCGTCTCTGTCTATCCTCTAACGTCTTCCCTTCATGCTGGAAGTTTGCTCACATTCAACCTGTCCCAAAGAAGGGTGACCGCTCTCAACCCTCCAACTATCGTCCAATTGCTCTTATCTCTTGTCTTTCTAAAGTTTTTGAAACTATTCTTGCTTCCAAATTACTTAAGCATTTCTCTTCTCATAATCTGCTCTCAGATCGCCAGTATGGCTTCCTTAAGGGTCGCTCTACTGGTGATCTTCTTTCATATCTTACTAACTCTTGGTCATCCTCCTTTCGGGACTTCGGTGAGACTTTTTCTATTGCACTAGACATATCGAAAGCCTTCGATAGAGTCTGGCATAAATCTTTAATTTCTAAACTACCCTCCTTCGGTTTCTACCCCTCCATCTGTGCCTTTGTCTCTAATTTCCTTTCCGGCCGTTCCATAGCTGCGGTTGTGGACGGCCATTGTTCACTTCCTCACCCTATAAACTCCGGTGTTCCTCAGGGCTCTGTCCTATCTCCTATTCTCTTTCTAATTTTTATAAATGATCTCCTTAACTGTACCTTAATTCCCATCCATTCATACGCAGACGACTCAACCTTACACTACTCCATTAGTTTTTCAGAACGCCCCAGCCAGCAATCCCTCAACGACAAACGTAATGAAGCCATAAAACTCTTAAATTCTGATCTAAATACTATTTCCAATTGGGGCAGAGAAAACCTTGTTAACTTTAATGCTTCCAAAACCCAATTTCTCCATCTATCTACCCGTCAGGATCTCCCAGCGGACTATCCCTTATTCTTCAACAATACAAAAATCAACCCTTCATCTTCTCTCAATATTCTTGGTGTCTCTTTTTCTTCTGCTCTCATTTGGAAGGACCATATTACCAGTCTTGCTAAGGCAGCCTCCCAGAAGCTGGGTGTGCTCAACCGCCTTAGGGGGTTCTTTTCCCCTGCACAGCTTCTTGCTCTGTACAGGGGCATAGTGCGCCCTTGTATTGAGTATTGTTCACATGTGTGGGGAGGTTCCTCTCACACTGCTCTCCTAGACAAAGTTGAAAGGAAGGCCTTTCGTATCATTAACTCCCGTCCACTCACCAACTCTCTGCAATCTCTCTCTCTCCGCCGCAATGTTGCATCTCTCTCGCTATTCTATCGCTACTATAATAATCAGTGTTCCTCAGAGCTATCCCAGTGCATACCACCTCCTTTACGTAGGGCACGTGGTACCCGTCTTGCAACTCAATCCCACCCCTACTCTGTGCAACTCTCCAACCCAAGAGTGAAACGTTACTCTCAAACTTTCTTCTACTCAACATCTGAGCTCCGGAACTCTCTCCCAGAATCGGTCTTTCCCTCTTCCTATGACTTAAATTGCTTCAAACTCCGTGTGTCCAGGCATTTTGGCTCGAACGTCCCTTGATTTTGGCCCTGTCACTCTTTCAACTATGGGGGAGGCACTCGCTATAGGCAGTTATGCCTTTTGCCTCCCTCAATCACATAGAAAAAAAAAAAAAAAAAAAAAAAAAAAAAAAAAAAAAAAAATAAACTAAAGGTTTCTAAATACCCCTGATGGTAACAAAGGTTTTAAAGTATCCCCAATAGGCTCAACACAGCTAACTCAAAGACAACTGCAGAGGTTGAAGTAACTAAACTAAAGGTTTCTAAATACCCCTGATGGTAACAAAGGCTTTAAAGTATCCCCAATAGGCTCAACACAGCTAACTCAAAGACAACTGCAGAGGTTGAAGTAACTAAACTAAAGGTTTCTAAATACCCCTGATGGTAACAAAGGCTTTAAAGTATCCCCAATAGGCTCAACACAGCTAACTCAAAGACAACTGCAGAGGTTGAAGTAACTAAACTAAAGGTTTCTAAATACCCCTGATGGTAACAAAGGCTTTAAAGTATCCCCAATAGGCTCAACACAGCTAACTCAAAGACAACTGCAGAGGTTGAAGTAACTAAACTAAAGGTTTCTAAATACCCCTGATGGTAACAAAGGCTTTAAAGTATCCCCAATAGGCTCAACACAGCTAACTCAAAGACAACTGCAGAGGTTGAAGTAACTAAACTAAAGGTTTCTAAATACCCCTGATGGTAACAAAGGCTTTAAAGTATCCCCAATAGGCTCAACACAGCTAACTCAAAGACAACTGCAGAGGTTGAAGTAACTAAACTAAAGGTTTCTAAATACCCCTGATGGTAACAAAGGCTTTAAAGTATCCCTAATAGGCTCAAAATCGCGTCATATGCGTGAAAGGGTTAACAATAATATCCCTTTTAAACCATTATAGCAACTAGATGGTAGTATTAAATTGTATTCTGGCTACCGTTAGAGGAGGTGTGTAAGCTTAGGCGGAAGCACTCGGAACCAGATTAGTAATAAGAGACGTTAGTAGGCTTAATTTAAGGGGGGGTGACCTGCTTTTTATTATGTCTGTCCTTTTCTCTCTTTCTCTGGCTTGTATCCATTCGGCCCCATTCAGCCAACTATTTTAAGACGTTTATCCCCATCTAGGTGTCGATTTCTTCCTGGCGAGCGATAGCGAGCCAGCATTATATCAAGAAATCCGGCTTCGCCGGAGACATTTTTCTATCGAAAATGTACAAATTTAGCCTGCTGTCAAACAAAAATAAAAAATATGCTGGCTCGCTACCGCTCACCAGTAAAAAATTGACACCTGGATGGGGATAAACATCTTAAAACAGTAGGCTGAATGGGGCCAAATGGATATCAGCCAGAGAAAGATAGAAAAGGCCAGAACAAAAACAGGTCACCCCCCTTAAGCAACTATTTCCCTTCGCAGCTACTTTAACCCCTTCTGTACCGGCGAGGTCTTTTTCATTTTATTCTAGCTACTAATAAATGATTTAATTCAGTTTACAAAGGGCCTCCAGCCACTAACAGGCTTCAAACTACCCCACTTCACCCTTTGTACTGTCATAGATCCTTCTTAAGGGGAGATTTCCACTTGAGGGATTTATTTCTTGACCCCTTTCTCCCTCATGGTTAGCCCCACTGCTTTTGATATTATAAGACGTTCGCCCCATTAGTTTGGTGATTTTAAGAACTTTCGCCCCATTTCTGTCAATTTTAAGACTTTTCGTGCCATTTAGGTGTCGATTTTTTCCTGGCGAGCGATAGCGAGCCTGTAATTTAAGAGGAACCGGCCTTTGGCCGGGATATTTTTCTACCGAAAAATGTACAAATTTATCTTGAAAGGGGGTCTAGGGGGTGTAATGTTAAGTTTGATGGAGGTCTAGCGAACTAACTAATCCTCCCCTTAAACTGCACACAATCATCTACATATAGATGGAATTTTACTGAAAAGACGTAGCCGGTACAGAAGGGGTTAATGGACGAAATAACTTGAAAAAATGACGTTACTTTTAGAAATAGGTATGGGAATCCGTGTATTCCTGTAAACAACACTCATTCCCACAGTATTCGTTCAGTATCAGGCGTGAGGAAGGGAAAGAATTGTTAAACCCCTTCGGTACCGGCGACGTCTTTTTCATTTTGTTCTACCTTATTATTAAGACAACTTAATTCCGTTTAAAAGGAGACTCCAGCAATGAACAGGCTTCTTACTATCACACTTAACCATTTTCACTACCACAGATCCTTCTAAAACTGCACAAAGACGTCTAAACACCGCTAGAAAATAAAAATGACGTCACCGGTACAGAAGGGGTTAAGAATACAAGCGTTACAACCAATATTAATAGTATTTACTTTATTTACTTATAAATTTCCAGTTCAGGTCCATTAAATCCAGTACCGGTACACTCTTAACATCAAATGTAATTCGAGTTCATTACAAGATATTAAGGGGGGATGGGCGTATTAAGGGGGGGATGGGCGTATTAAGGGGGGGATGGGCGTATTAAGGGGAGATGGGCGTATTAAGGGGGATGGGCGTATTAAGGGGGGATGGGCGTATTTATTTGATCATTTAGGTATCTTTTTATCATGTTTTTAGTTTCCTCCCTAGACCTCCATCAAGCTTTAAAAAAAAAAAAAAAACCCGCCCAGGACCCTCCTCCAAGATAGATTTGTACATTTTTTGATAGAAGAATGTCCCGGCCGAAGGCCGCTGTCTATAAAATGATAGGCTCGCTATTGCTCGCCAGGAAAACATTGACACCTAAATGAAACGAAGTCTTAATATTGACAACAAAAATGGGGCGAAAGGTTTTAAAATCCCCAAACTAATAGGCCGGATGTATTATAATCTGAGAACTAATGGGGCTAAAACATGAGGAACAAGAGGGACCATAAAAACGACCCATCTCCTCTTAAAGTGCTAAGCCTTTCTGTACCAGCAACGTGTTATATTTTATGCTAGCACTGTTGAGACGATTCTATGCACCTTAGGAAGGATCTGTGGTAGGTAAAGAGGTAGATTGAGACCGTTCGAAGCCGAAGCCTGATAATTGCTAGAGGTCCTTCCTAAACTGAATACAATCGATTAATAGCAGCCAAAATTAGAACAAAACAATTTCGACGGAACATAAGGGGGTTAACAACGGTACTGGGGAAGAAATGGCACCGGAAAAACAAACGACTCTACTCAATTTTTCTCGGGAATATAAAATTAACGTTTTTATATTATTATTATCTTTTATTTTTTGTTATTGCTATGCACGCAATCAGGGTGTCAAACGAAAGCCGAGTCCATTCTCTTTAGTCTTTATCATTGCTTATATAAAGATAAAATTATGGTAAATGGTTCAAATTATGCCATAAAAAGTGATAAAACGCATGCCAAAACAAGGCTATTTCTTGTCAATTTTTTCGTATTCCTTTTCATTTTCATTCAACACACATTGCTCCGGTTTGACACTCTGCACGCAATAACAAGAATGCACTTTTTGCTATGAACGGCTAGACAAGTAAAGGTTATATAATATAATTTAGGTACCGATATATTTAATGCTAGATTGTTCCTGCATTCGGTAACAATAATCTGATAATAGGACTATACAACTTGTGGGTTATACTTACATGCAATACAAGAAAATAACAAATTTAGTATCATAGGGTACGTTAGGTTCCCGGACATCTCAACCAGTAGACCATTTCAACCAGTGTTAAATCAACCAAACCAGTGCCAAAATATAGTACTAACCTAACCGCATTGGTTGATTTGGTACTGGTTAAGAGCTACGGTACTGGTTGAGTTGTATGTTAGGTTATATATTTCCTGTACCTTTTATGTCCTATACATTCGTTAGCACCTACAGACAAGGTGTCACACGAACGTCAAATACATAGCTTTTACTCTTTATTATTGTATATTTATAGTTAGAATTATAGTTTCTAGTTCATAGTATGTCTTTGGAAGTGATAAAATGTACAAAACAAGTCTGTGTCATGGTAATGTTCTTGTATCCCTTCTCATATCCATTCTAATCATTAAACAACACTGTTTTTGTTTGACCCCCTGCCTACAGATCAACTTCCACATAAATTTTCCTCCTACTACATACTTGTGCAGATAATAATTATCAAATTATCCTCTATCAGTTATAGTGATTCGCAGGCACTTCAACCAATTACCAACAATTGAACCATAATTTACTGAACCACTTAACAAGCTGTCACTGATAATTCAAGAAGCATTATCAGCCAACTACCGGTACCAACATTCAGACAGGCAATTGAACCAATTGATACATCAACATAAATACTTCCAGATACTACCAACGATCACAATAACAATTTAACCATAATTCTTTACAACTAACATAATATATCCGCAATTCACTAGCAACTACCAACATTAAAACATCACAAATAATTAACATTTAAATCACAATTCACAACAAACACATAAAACAACATTCGCTAACATAAACAAAACACAATTCACAAATACATACGGTACTAACATTTGCTAACATAATATAACGACTCGAAGAACTGTAATTAAAATACAATAATAACAATCTATCAACATTAATAAAACAATAGCCTACTCACTTTTCTTCTCCTGCATGGTTGGTGTATGATGAGGTGCTAGCTATAACACATCCACCCCGCCGCTGCCACCACCACCACAACTACCACCATCACACATCGTAATATATAGTATCACCACAATCCAAACCACACCATATTTCCACTATTTAACACTTATTTACACTTCATAAATACACCATACACTTCACAGAGTCGTTTTCGCGGGCATGTTTCAGTATCGTGGTACTTGTATCACTTCACTCGCAATCACGGTCATTGGTACGTATGTAAAATGACTGATGACTTGCCACTAATTGAATCATTCGGTGTTATGGTCACTGGATATCTCAATTAACTCCCTCCCTCTCGGGCTTAATAGAGACGTCTGAATTAGAGCTGGGATTATATAGCTGGTGGGTTTAATTATATGGATTAACTTGGGATTATCTCGTGGCGGGTTAGAATGACTTAGTTAGGAGGGAATTGAAGGATAGACAAGATGTGAGGGAGAGATGAGACACGAACTTTACCAGCTCCCTAGTCCTCAGTACGCCAGTTGAGGGGGCACTGGGAGAGGGAGGAGGGGGAGAGAGCGAGAGCGAGAGCGACAGAGAGGCACGAGAAAAGAGAGAGATGGGGGAGAGAGATGAGGGAAGGGAAGGTAGGGAGGGGGGTGGGACGAAAGAAAGAGAGATGTACGGGTGACTAGGCTACCAACCAACCCTCATTCCATAGCCCTTCCACGCTTAATATCCACAGTAAGCATGCCTAGGTGACGGAGTAAAGTGGGTGGAGAGGGTTCATCACTACCCAATCTACGAGGTGTATAATTGATATTGCAGGAGGTTGCACGATCAAGTGGCAAATCCGAGCATTAGTTTTGCCTCCCACACCACCCCCAGGGCTAGGTTGCCACGCGCCACCATTTTCACCAGACCAGCATCAGCTTCTGCCTCAATTAAGTCTTCAAATAGATTTCACAGGCACATATACACGACTATAACTATATTAATATTTATGACAAGTTATATATATTTTATCATACTGCCTAATGGTGTTATCAAAGGCTGGTTTAGATTAATTAATTGGGTCATTATTAATCCATCCAGCGGAGTCTGGCGCTCCGCCTGGGTGATTGTTGCCATACGAAATAGGGCTACCCCCGAAAACCCAGGAATTCTACCCATCTATTCCTTATTCATGGCCACCCCAGGGACGATCTATCCACGTCCGATATTTGGGGTGGTGTCCGAATGTCTGGTCAGGGAATCAGGCCTCTCGTAAGGATAGGTCGGGGGCGGGAAAAGCTTGAGAAATGGCGTTAATTATGATGTCCAAACTGGAGATGCCACGAGTCTTTTAACACCTGACTTGGCCGAACCAAATTCAGCAGAGAGAAAGAGAGAGTAACAAGGAGTGGTTATCCTCTCAAAGACCTTGCTGTCCATTTCGGGGAGATAATCAAAGTGGAGAGACAGTTTGTGAAGTGTACTACACCCAATGCAGAGAGAGAAAATAAGGTGGGAGGTTGTCTGCCTTGCTATTTTGACAAAGAAATGTTCGCAAAGGACAAATACTCATTAGGCCCTTATGATTAGCGCATATCGGTAGCATCAGTACTAGGATGCTCCTTTGTTAACAATATTAGTTTATGACATCCAATAATTGGACAAATATATATAATATAGTGCATTCTTCTATAGCCTAAGTTTAGTAATATATCCAAGAATTTCCAAAGTAGGCTACGCATGTACGGTCGCGCTGCTAAGTCATGTCCCAGGTGTCATTACGTTTAGCTTGCACTGTGATGTATTAATGTCTGTCAGTTGTTGAATTGGGTGAGTAAGTGTAGGAATAGGTTTGTATATTTCACTCGATATGAAGAAATGAAGCTTAGATAATGCTGATACCAATTATTGATCAAAACATATTTGGTGCCTAGACATCACTTATTAGCGCGATTGTACAGTACAGATGCATAGGAATATAAAGGAATTCGAACAACAACATACAAATGTGTCCCAACGAG
This sequence comes from Lithodes maja, assembly GCA_037953745.1. Lineage (NCBI taxonomy): Eukaryota > Metazoa > Arthropoda > Malacostraca > Decapoda > Lithodidae > Lithodes > Lithodes maja. The sequence continues at coordinate 35,275 of JBAKBP010019005.1, read as the reverse complement.
GCTGTTCGCTTTTAAGTACAACGGTAAATATCATGTGTGCATGATTCATCCCACTTAAATTACTCATTTGTGAATTGAACTAGGTGAGGATTTGATTATACATTTGTCTAAGCATATTTTGAAAGTCGAGTCTCAAAATGTTTAACCTTTTCAGTACCAGTGCCGTCCTTTTAACTTTATTATGGCTGCTATTAGACGATTTAATCAATTAATTAATTATTTTATCATTCCCTCAAGCAATTATTATACTTCAAAGTATCTCACTCACCCCTTTCTACTGCGTTACCACAGATCCTTCTTAAGCTGCATAAAATCACCAATTTCGTAGTTTGTTCTGGCTATCAGCTCGCCACAATATGTAGATTACGAACGACCCCTTGGAATCCAAGGTGTACCGGTACAAACAACCCTCAGACTCCTACAGATCCCTCCCAAACAACCCTCAGACTCCTACAGATCCCTCCCAAACAACCCTCAGACTCCTACAGATCCATCCCAAACAACCCTCAGACTCCTACAGATCCCTCCCAAACAACCCTCAGACTCCTACAGATCCCTCCCAAACAACCCTCAGACTCCTACAGATCCCTCCCAAACAACCCTCAGACTCCTACAGATCCCTCCCAAACAACCCTCAGACTCCTACAGATCCCTCCCAAACAACCCTCAGACTCCTACAGATCCCTCCCAAACAACCCTCAGACTCCTACAGATCCCTCCCAAACAAACCTCAGACTCCTACAGATCCCTCCCAAACAACCCTCAGACTCCTACAGATCCCTCCCAAACAACCCTCAGACTCCTACAGATCCCTCCCAAACAAACCTCAGACTCCTACAGATCCCTCCCAAACAAACCTCAGACTCCTACAGATCCCTCCCAAACAAACCTCAGACTCCTACAGATCCCTCCCAAACAAACCTCAGACCCCTCCCAAACAACCCTCAGACTCCTACAGATCCCTCCCAAACAACCCTCAGACTCCTACAGATCCCTCCCAAACAACCCTCAGACTCCTACAGATCCCTCCCAAACAACCCTCAGACTCCTACAGATCCCTCCCAAACAAACCTCAGACCCCTCCCAAACAACCCTCAGACTCCTACAGATCCCTCCCAAACAAACCTCAGACCCCTCCCAAACAACCCTCAGACTCCTACAGATCCCTCCCAAACAACCCTCAGACTCCTACAGATCCCTCCCAAACAACCCTCAGACTCCTACAGATCCCTCCCAAACAACCCTCAGACTCCTACAGATCCCTCCCAAACAACCCTCAGACTCCTACAGATCCCTCCCAAACAACCCTCAGACTCCTACAGATCCCTCCCAAACAACCCTCAGACTCCTACAGATCCCTCCCAAATTGAATATAATCGTCAAATGATAACCAGAATAAAATGTATGGGGTAATATAAATTAATTAGCGAAACTTATTTAATGTGTTTCAATGTATACGAGTTTTGTTAGTCTAAGTGTTATATTCTCAAATCTCAACATGCTATTTTTACTTTAAAGTCCTAAACCTTTGCCAATTAGAATACACCAAATAGTCTTTCTTATGCCAATGCCCATGCAATTAATTCAGAAGCTTCTTTTAAAAATATATCCTCATAAAACCACAGAATTTCCCCTGCACATTATTAACTATGGATACTGCAAAAATTAACCTGTCGATACCTTCTGCCACCACAAACCACCAACAAATACGATAATAATATTGATGATGATTATGATGAAACTAATAAAAATGTGGTAGGCCTATGAACATGATTTTATACCAACAATGTAGTTTTGGCAAAGTATATATCTGAAACTACAATGTTGCTCAAAGATTGTAGGCTTATATATTCAAAATGACCAAATTAACCAGAGCCCATGTTACAAAACCTTTGGTAACCAACCTTTGGACACCACCTGTCACCCCACAGTAACAACAACCCACCTATCACAATATAACTAGTTTAATATGTCTGTAATTAACACGGATGAAGTAAGAGAGAGAGAGAGTGTGTGTATGTGAAAGTTTATATAGGTTTGTGTGTGTGCGCTCGTGTGGATGTGTATGTGTGCTTTAGTGTGTGTGTGCTTGAGAGTGTGTGCGTGTGAGTGTAAATGTGTGGGTGAGTGAAGAATAAAGAGATTGTTCGGAATTTACGTAAAAAACAAACTACATTTTACATTGTTTTCCCAGTGACATTGTTGCATGTAATTTTAAAATAACCAATCTCGACCCGATGTAAATGTTTGGTAACAATTATATTAAACCAGTCATCATAAACAGATGTCAGTATCCAGTTAAAATAATAAAGTCCCAAATGTTACATAATTTAGTTTGTTCCCTAGGCTAACAAAAGTCGTCTTCCCAAACTTCCCTCAAACTAAAAAAAATACCCTCCCAGACCCTATTCAAGCTAAATATGTATATTTTTCGATAGAAAATGCCGTCCAACAGCCTATTTCTACGAAGTAAAAGGCTCGCAATCGCTCGCCTACAAAATAATTGACACCTGAATGGGGTGAAGCGTCTTCTTGTCGCCAAAGTAATGGGGTGAAACATCATATAATCGCCAAAATTATAGGGTGAAACGTCATATCGCCAAACTTAGGGCAAAACAATGACTCAATGACGCTCCTGTCATTGCTTCTCTCTCTCTGTCTATAGTGGAAGAGATGGATGGTAGGAATGGTCGAAATTGAAAAGTGATGATGTATCTTTCACACACACACACATAAACACACACACACACACTCTCAGGATATAGTGGAAGAGATGGATGGTAGGAAAGGGAATACATTAAGGAAGGGGTGATGTCACGGGCTAAAGTTAACGACATAAAGCTCAGGGTGTCTGAAAATAGCTGTATCTTAACACCTATCCCAGAGAGAGCGAGAGATTTACATAGATACACTGGCCACACAGACCTTACGATCCAAACGAGGTGGTCAGGCCTTATTCTAGTAGAGATGGCATATTCGATAGAAAAGGAAAGTTGAAGGAAAAGATAGAAAAGGAGAAGAGAGAGAGAGAGAGAGAGACCCTGTTGTACAGTGCAGAATGTCGTGTTAATAAAAATGGTGAAGGTGAGTACGATACATATATATATATATATATATATATATATATATATATATATATATATATATATATATATATATAAATGGTGAAGGTGAGTACGATACATCTATATATATATATATATATATATAAATGGTGAAGGTGAGTACGATACATATATATATATATATATATATATATATATATATATATATATATATATATATATATGTATATATATATAAATGGTGAAGGTGAGTACGATACATCTATATATATATATATATATATAAATGGTGAAGGTGAGTACGATATATATATATATATATATATATATATATATATATATATATATATATATATATGGTGAAGGTGAGTACGATACATCTATATATATAAAAATGGTGAAGGTGAGTACGATACATCTATATATATATTATAACAAGATATATAATATTTCTATGTTAGTAATTTGACTATTCATGCCGTGTGCTTATGTGTATTTGGGTATAATGCGCATACATATTTAATGTATCATATATTGGTGCGCATGAACAGAGATCTGATATTATTATGTGTTTGAGAGTGTCCGTATGTTTGATCTGTGTGTGTGTGTGTGTGTGTGTCGCTATATACATAAGCGCCATGTGTTCTATAAACAAACTACGTACAATGCATAGGCTTTAACACACCCGAATGATTATATTATTAAAATCATTGTGTGTTTGTTATTTAATCATATCAAAAAACTTGTTTTATGTTATATCGTCTGTTCTTAGTTCCTGTACAAAACCTGAAATGGATACCACCAATACTTCACCAATATGTTTGTCTCTCAGATCTGGGTATTAATGACTATTAACCATTTGCAGATCATGACGTACCGGGGATCATGACGTACCGGGGATTATGACGTACCGGGGATCATGACGTACCGGGGATCATGACGTACCGGGGATCATGACGTACCGGGTATTTTGAAAGTATTCTGGTTATCATTAGACGATTATATACAACTACCAAGGATCTGTTGCCATTCAAAGGGCAAAGACTATCTCCATTAATCCTCTGACTTCCATATAGGCCTACCCTTCCAAATCTCAATACAAGCGTCTAATACTAATCATACTAAACTGTCAAAAATGCGTCATGATCCTCAAGGGGTTAAGGCACAAAAGTCTACGGACTAATCATGCATATTATTTATTTATTTTGTTTAAATCCTTTATTCACATATGATTTGTTTTCTATGGCAAAGAATCCTAGCCTGAAGTCGAATGGGGCTCTATAATTAAGAACAAATGAAGTGATACAATACAAAGATTCAATAATAAAAGTTAACTCGAAATAATAAAAACAAAATATTAATTGGGTAAATATTTTATAAGACGGTTTTACAGTTAAATGTGAATTAGCTATTTAGGAAAAGAGGGGGAGATATCGTAGGGAGGATAAAGCAAATGATATACCAAAGAGGGGGAGATATCGTAGGGAGGATAAAGCAAATGATATACCAAAGAGGGGGAGATATCGTAGGGAGGATAAAGCAAATGATATACCAAAGAGGGGGAGATATCGTAGGGAGGATAAAGCAAATGATATACCAAAGAGGGGGAGATATCGTAGGGAGGATAAAGCAAATGATATACCAAAGAGGGGAAGATATCGTAGGGAGGATAAAGCAAATGATATACCAAAGAGATATCGTAGGGAGGATAAAGCAAATGATATACCAAAGAGGGGGAGATATTGTAGGGAGGATAAAGCAAATGATATACCAAAGAGATATCGTAGGGAGGATAAAGCAAATGATATACCAAAGAGATATAAGGAAATATGGAAGGTTAATATATACAAAAAAACGGTATTTAGGTGTGAATGAGAACATAAGAACATAAGCAAATGGGAGTCTGCAGAAAGCCGATTGGCCCAAACAAGGCCGATCCCTCTGAGTGAGCTTAATTAGTGAGCTTAATTAGAGAGAGAGAAAGAAGGATATCGGAGAGAAGGATGGAAAAAACAAGGCATGGAAGAATAAAGCTGCGTGGCTAGAAGGGTATGTATAGAATGAGGGAAGGAAGGAGGAACGAGTGGAAAGCCTGAAAAAGAGTGAGGGGGTAAAAGGACAGAGACATGTGGGATATCAGAAAATATAGACGGAAGGAGGACAGGAAAAAATGATCGAGAGGCCGAATTAGACAAGTTAGGAGGGAAAACAGAGAACATGGGAAAAGGGAAGGCATGACAGAATTATAATAGGTAGGAGGGAAAACAGAGAAAATGGGAAAAGGGAAGGCATGATAGAATTATATAAGGTAGGAGGGAAAACAGAGAAAATGGGAAAAGGGAAGGAATGATAGAATTATATAAGGGAGGAGGGAAAACAGAGAAAATGGGAAAAGGGAAAGAATGATAGACAGAATTTGATATGGTAGGAGGGAAAATAGAGACAATGAGGGAAGAGAAAACATTATATAGAGAGGAAATTACGGAAAACAGGAGGGAAAACAGAGAAAATGAGAGGGGAAACAAGGAAAAGAATGATGGAAGGTAGGAAGGAAAACAGAGAAAATTAAGAAAGGGAAAGAATGATAGAGGGATGGAATTAGAGAACGTAGGAAGGAAAACAGAGATTAAGGAGAGAGGGGGAAGCAGAGGGGCAGAATTATACAAGGTAAGGAGGAAAATAGAGGGAAGGATGGATAGGATAGATGGAGGTAAACACGTGAGAAACCTAGTGCCATCCAGTAAAGTGTGGGTCATTACTTTTGTTGCATGACTCACTCTCTCTCTCTCTCTCTCTCTCGCCTATCCTTCCCTTGTGATTGGTGTTTATGCTCTAGGATTGATACCAGAACTGGATTTGGCATTTCATTATAAAGACTCTCAGCCGTTATTATTCAACTTTAGATGGATTTCTTGGTTTCACATAGTTAAAAATAGTGTTTCTCGGTTTCTCACTTTCGTCTATTCATTCTAATTGATACCAAATAAACTTGGAACAGTAGACAAAATGAGCCTGATGAACCTACATGCGAAACGTTGTCAATAAAGTGCTCTTCCTCACATGGTGTATATAACTATGCATTCTAGTTGTTTCCTTTAGCAGTGGTTCCCTATCCAAATCACCTTGCAACAAACAACATAGAGGTTAATAAATCACCTTGCAACAAACAACATAGAGGTTAATAAATCACCTTGCAACAAACAACATAGAGGTTAATAAATCACCTTGCAACAAACAACATAGGTTAATAAATCACCTTGCAACAAACAACATAGAGGTTAATAAATCACCTTGCAACAAACAACATAGAGGTTAATAAATCACCTTGCAACAAACAACATAGAGGTTAATAAATCACCTTGCAACAAACAACATAGAGGTTAATAAATCACCTTGCAACAAACAACATAGAGGTTAATAAATCACCTTGCAACAAACAACATAGAGGTTAATAAATCACCTTGCAACAAACAACATAGAGGTTAATAAATCACCTTGCAACAAACAACATAGAGGTTAATAAATCACCTTGCAACAAACAACATAGAGGTTAATAAATCACCTTGCAACAAACAACATAGAGGTTAATAAATCACCTTGCAACAAACAACATAGAGGTTAATAAATCACCTTGCAACAAACAACATAGAGGTTAATAAATCACCTTGCAACAAACAACATAGAGGTTAATAAATCACCTTGCAACAAACAACATAGAGGTTAATAAATCACCTTGCAACAAACAACATAGAGGTTAATAAATCACCTTGCAACAAACAACATAGAGGTTAATAAATCACCTTGCAACAAACAACATAGAGGTTAATAAATCACCTTGCAACAAACAACATAGAGGTTAATAAATCACCTTGCAACAAACAACATAGAGGTTAATAAATCAGGATATAAAATCGTCGTCATGTCATTTAAGTGTCTTGATTGTGTAATGGTTAGAGTGTCTTAAGATCTGTATGTGTTAACCCAGGTTCTAATTCCAGGAAGATCACATCTATTCTATCTATCTATTGCCCGACGCCGTGATCCCCGAAGGGGCGGCCACGAACGAACCGCCCCCATGCACCTCTGTCCCCAGTCAGTCGACGCCCCTCCCCCCAACCAGCACCACCTTCGTTCATGTACTTCCTCACTCCATCCTTCCACCTCTCATTCGGTCTACATCTCCCTCTCCCTCTCTGTCCCTCCACCTCGCTCTCGTACACCCTCTTAGTCATTCTCTCGCTTTCCATACGTTCCATATGGCCGAACCATCTCAAGTTGTTCCTTTTCACACTTTCCAGCACATCTACCTCCACACCACACCTCCTTCTTACTTCCTCATTAGTCTGTCTATCCCTCCATGTAACTCCGCACCACGCACTTCTTAAGTAATTCATTTCCACTGCTCTCACTCTTGGTCTGAGTCTCTCAACCAACGTCCATGCTTCGCTTCCGTAAGTCAGTGTCGGGATTACCACACTGTCATGCAAGGACTTCTTCACTTCCATACTGACCACCCTATTTCTTGTTACTGCTTTCAGCGTTCCTACAACCCTCTTCCCCTGTTGTACCCTCTCCCGCACTTCTTCATCCATAGTCCCATCTTTACTCAACACACTGCCCAGATACTTAAAAGAGTTGACGATCTCCATAGCCATAGTTCAGCTTCACCTCACATTCTGTGACTTCACCCCTTTCGAAGACCATAACCTTGTTCTTCCCAGCATTTACCTTCAAATTCCGTTTTTCGCACACTGTTCCAAACTCATTTACCAGACCCTGCAACTCCCATTCATTATCACTCATCAGAACTGTATCATCCGCAAACAGCAGTATAGGTAGCTTCCACTCAAGTCCCTCCCTTTTCAGCGGTACACCAACAACCACTGCTCTTGATAGTATTTCTTTCATGACTCCATCCATATATACAGTAAACAACCACGGGGACAGGAAGATCACATGCTTTCATTAATTTAATTGGGAGGAGTTTGGTGTTGGGAGTGAAATTAACATCATCTTTTTTTCTTTTTCTATATAACCTATATTATGTGCTATGCATTATCATAGTATAACCCAGTATTATATAGTATTCAAGCCACTGAGAAAATTTACAATGCCGTACACACTTGAGGGGACAGTATACGAAACAAATAAAAGTCTTGTTTGTAAATACAGCAGTTTCGGCTTCTTTTCTTTTAGTCCTCTTAAACAATGCAAACAGCTTTTTCGTCGTGTGGGTATAATTCTCTCTCTCTCTCTCTCTCTCTCTCTCTCTCTCTCTCTCTCTCTCTCTCTCTCTCTCTCTCTCTCTCTCTCTCTCTCTCTTTTTTCTCGGTTAAGCATCAGTAGTATATATATTTCTCAACTTCGTTCTTTACTATGAATTTCCCAGTAGAAATTATTCTCATTCTGCTGGGGGCCTTGTTTCCCCCAACTATAAATTCATGCCGACCAACGGTCAGTGGGAGTGGTGGATGGGGAGAGAGCATTCTGCTTTACTATCCTTGCCTTCCCACTTTGTAGCAAATTCTATTTTAGCATTAAGTTCGGACTGCCTAGTAGGGGGCCGCAAGGCCTGTGCAGCCTGTGTATCTATGTAACTATCTCTCCCTGACATACCCACACCACCACCTCCCCGCAGCTACCACCACCACCACCGCTCCCACGCTTTTCACAACACCACCTCTCCACCACACTCCAGAACAACACCACAGCAATTATAACCCCACAGGACACACACCCTTTTACAATGACCCTGGTTCGATGCCCGGGCGGGGAAATGGCATAGATGATTATCCGGGAATTGGCGGAGAGGGGAGTGTGATGCGAGTTGGGGTATCGGGGGGTATGTGGCATCTCTCTCTAACCTCCCTCATGCCCTCCCTCCCTCCCTCAGTGCCCGTGCCCGCAGGTCCGTTCGCTCGTAGGACTTTTCACGTTCCCTTTTGAAATTCCCGTTTGAAATTTGAAAGGAAGTGTTAGGTAGAGGACAAGGTTAGCATATGATGAGCTAAGATGGCGTTATAATTTAAATATACTGCATGTAATAGATTAGGCTGCGTTCAAGTAAGATTAGCACAAAATAGGTTAAATTTAGTTTACATTAGGGCTTAATCTATAACTATGGTAAAGTGTGGTAGGGATAGCTTAAACTAAATTTGAGCAAGAATACAATTTGGTTAGGGTAAGCTAAGTCAAAGTTATATTAGGCTAATAGTAAATTAGGTTAACCTTATTTTTTTTTGTTATTAGCAAAACATACAGTATATAATATAATAGTAAATATATATGGATAACTTAGGTAAAAGTAAGTTAATTTGAGTCCAAGTTGGGTAATCGACTAAGCATACAGACTAAGTGATAAAAGGGCGAAATAATCTGCTGGCGAAAATCCCATAAACAAGTCTCTCTCTCTCTCTCTCCCTCGCCGTCTTCAAAATGTCTTCATTAAGCCGGAGTCACACGAACGCATTTTCCGGCAATTTTCGTGCGGCATCTTTACTTTTGGGGGCAATAATTTGGCGTTTTTTCTCACCGGTATCGGGAAATTTACTGGCGTTAAATTGTTATATGGATTGTTTAGTTGTTTGTGTCGTTGCTTTACTCCTTGAGGATCATAGCGTATATTGACAGTTCATTCTGGCATCTCTCTCTCTTGCTCGCTCTCTCTCTGTCTCTCTCTCTCTCTCTCTCTCTCTCTCTCTCTCTCTTGTAATCTATTCTAGGTAGGAACTATTTACAGTAATTATGTAGCCTACATGTTTACCGACACTGCTTATGAAAGATTACGATGTATTATGTTTAAAACTATATTATTATATGAACAGCAATTGTATATTTAATTAACAGACATATAATAATCTGAATCTGAATCTCTCTCTCTCTCTCTCTCTCTCTCCATTAAGCAAGTTGTCAGAGGATTTCGTCCACTTGCCACGGAGGTTCGCCCTTAAGTCCATTGTCGACCCTTTGCCGTAAGTCCCCACTCAGTCCCTCGCTCGCTTTAATCCTCTCTCGCTCCCTCCCCCCCCCCTCTCTCTCTCTCTCTCTCTCTCTCTCAGATCTATGACAAAAGTGGATAACAGAAATCAAAACAAGATGCCAATGTCTGTTCTTATATTCTTATGTAATCTAGGAAGGGAGAGAACATGGAAATTAAGAGAATGGAGACAGCGATAAGCCTAGTCAATAAAACACAGTATATATATTAATTTAAAGATAGAGGTATAAACAAAAAAAGGTATATAATAAGATTAAAGAGAGGGCAGAGATGTCGAATAATTTTAAAGATTGTGATGGGGATAAGATTACAAAGAATGGAAGAGAGAGAGAGAGAGAGAGGGAGAGAGAGAGAGGGAGAGAGAGAGAGAGAGAGGGGGGGGGGGGGGGGGGAACTGGGGTAGGAGGAGGGAAGGACAAGGGTATTAAGATGCAATTGTTCTCCGAGTTTAATGTCTTCATCAGGACCGTGAGAGAAAGAGAGAGAGAGACTGTGTAATAATAATAATAATAATAATAATAATAATAAACGGTTTATTAAAGAAGTGTGTGTGTGTGTGTGTTACAATGGGTTACAATTAATAGATAGGATAGTAAAAATGCATCATAGTGTAGTACATTAATTACACATTGTTAAAATAGGTAACATAGGACTTAAGAGGCTATCAACCCTATTGGATTATTAAGCCAGCACACTGTAAGTCAAGAATAACGTCGGGACTGGAGCCTCATTTCGAGAACTCCAGTCCCTTTGTACATATTGTCTAAATTAATATATTTTATCAATGCAAACTGCTCTACTGAAGAAAAACTTACAATTTATGTCAGGTAACAAAGCATATAATTATAGTTTGCTGTCTCTAGCTCTCTACCAAGAACGATAGAGAGCTTCAAGATAAAACTAGATAGAGCAATGGATGAGACAGGTTGGATGTGAAAGGGATCTGCCTTGTGTAAGCCAATCGGCTTTCTGCAGGTTCCCGTTATAGTGTGTGCTTATGTTCATACACGACGGTTATAGTGTGTGCTTATGTTCATACACTACGGTTATAGTGTGTGCTTATGTTCATACACTACGGTTATAGTGTGTGCTTATGTTCATACACTACGGTTATAGTGTGTGCTTATGTTCATACACTACGGTTATAGTGTGTGCTTATGTTCATACACTACGGTTATAGTGTATGCTTATGTTCATACACTACGGTTATAGTGTGTGCTTATGTTCATACACTACGGTTATAGTGTGTGCTTATGTTCATACACTACGGTTATAGTGTGTGCTTATGTTCATACACTACGGTTATAGTGTGTGCTTATGTTCATACACTACGGTTATAGTGTGTGCTTATGTTCATACACTACGGTTATAGTGTGTGCTTATGTTCATACACTACGGTTATAGTGTGTGCTTATGTTCATACACTACGGTTATAGTGTGTGCTTATGTTCATACACTACGGTTATAGTGTGTGCTTATGTTCATACACTACGGTTATAGTGTGTGCTTATGTTCATACACTACGGTTATAGTGTGTGCTTATGTTCATACACTACGGTTATAGTGTGTGCTTATGTTCATACACTACGGTTATAGTGTGTGCTTATGTTCATACACTACGGTTATAGTGTGTGCTTATGTTCATACACTACGGTTATAGTGTGTGCTTATGTTCATACACTACGGTTATAGTGTGTGCTTATGTTCATACACTACGGTTATAGTGTGTGCTTATGTTCATACACTACGGTTATAGTGTGTGCTTATGTTCATACACTACGGTTATAGTGTGTGCTTATGTTCATACACTACGGTTATAGTGTGTGCTTATGTTCATACACTACGGTTATAGTGTGTGCTTATGTTCATACACTACGGTTATAGTGTGTGCTTATGTTCATACACTACGGTTATAGTGTGTGCTTATGTTCATACACGACGGTTAAATCGTTTTAGATCTAACATTCGTGTTGCATTCTCATCGAGGTTAAAAATCTTGTTGTAGATGTAGAGGGACACAGACATGGTTGTGTGTTGCATTCATATTGAGACTAAAATAGTAGATGGAGATAGAGTGCATGCGAGTGGGTAAATAGCTCCGGAGCGTTAAGAGAGACCTAATGAACAGTGAGAATCAGATAAAGCAAGCGAGAGAGAGTGAAAGTGAGTGTGAGTGTGAGTGTCAGAATGCGAGAGTGAGTGAGAGTGAATAAGTGAGTGAATAAATATCACCATAAAAAACACCCCCCCACGAACAGATATAGTCATATGAAGCAAGAGAGAGTAAGTGTGGGAGTGGGAGTAAGAGTGAGTGAGAGTGTGATAGACCCCACGAACAGTGATAGTCAGATGAAGCAAGAGAGAGAGAGAGAGTGAGTGAGTGAGTGAGTGAGTGAGTGAGAAAGAATGAGTGAATGTCTGAGTAAATGGCAGCATTAAAACCACCCCCACCAACAGAGATAGTCAGACGAAGCAAGGTGGTACTTGAAGAGAGATACCGAGGGTGTTAAAATTGGACCTTAGAGTGAGTGAGTGAGTGAGTGAGTGAGTGAGAGAGAGAGAGAGAGAGAGAGAGAGAGAGAGAGAGAGAGAGAGAGAGAGAGAGAGAGAGAGAGAGGGGGGGGGGGGTCAGTAAAAGGTGAGATACTGTTAAAAAGGGGCAATATTTCCAACTCCTTCAAGTCGAGAGGGCCTCCCTAAGATGACAACTCTGGTCTTGTCAGCCAGACAGTCAGTGAGACAGACGTCCCGAAATACCTGAACAGGCCAAGGGGGGAAAGGACAAGAAGGAAAATCATATTTGGACAAGAAGTTTTACCCATTATGGTTACTTTTGTAGTCGCATTGATAGAATTATGCCAGGCTTAGAAAAAATCATGCCTAATATACTAAATCCTATAATAACTGGGTAGGTAGAATTGCATATGAAACAGTAGTGGTGGAATAATGAATTGGCTAAATGTCTAACAATGCTTAGCGTGCGTATAGAAATTAATGTATATATTGCAACTTTGCATTTTAAAACGTTCATCTAACTAAGTGTTTGAGTTGTCATTATTGATTAAATAGACCACGGTTTGAATATTACACGCTAATATGCCAATTACTGGCTAGTAAGTCAAGGCTATTTGTTAGCAATATTACAATTACAGAACATTTATATTCAATAATGATGGTGTGGAAACATGAACATTGATCAAAGTGTTTTCATGTTCTTTTTTTATTTTCATTCATAAATACGCATTTTCTGATTTAAATCAAAAATGCCTGTGTCAATCATATCATCTACCCATTACTTTTGACCGCTCGCAGACTTCCGAGAGCTACTTGTGTAATGCGCTCCTAATCCTTCCCCACCCTCCTTCTTTCATACCGCCTGACGCGTCTCGTAAATCTAGCCAAGTGCCCGCTATAATTGAAGAAGTTCAACAGAAAACGGTAGCCTCTGACAACACGGGCACAAGGCACGTCTGTCAAAAAGAATACTGCATCAACAGACAGACAGATCACTCTTACTTCCTTACTCAAGCTTACTTAATCTAGCTCTCTTATTTAAACTTACACTTACTAATTCAAGCTTAAGGGGAGGTATTTAGTTTGTTCCCTAGACCTCCATCAAGCTTAAAATTACACCCCCTTGAGTCCCTTTCAAGATATTTTTGTACATTTTTCGGTAGAAAAATGTCTTAATTAATGTCTTAATTAATGTCTTAAATTACAGGCTCGCTATCGCTCGCCAGGATAAAATTGACACCTGAATGGCACGAAAGGTCTTAATATGGGGTGAAAGTTCTTAAAATCGCTAAACTAATGGGGCAAACGTTTTATAATATCAAAAGCAATGGGGCTAAACATGAGGGAGAAAGGGGTCAAGAAAAAAATCCCTCAAGTGGAGATCTCCCGGGGAATGGTAAATGTTTTGGTCGATATTTTTCATTTATTAACAATTTTTCTAGTTTCCTCCCTAGGCCTCCATCAAACGTAAATTAACAACCCAAGGATCCCCATTCAAGATGTATTAGTACATTTTTCGGTCGAAAAATGTCCCGGCCCCTCCTAAATTACAGGCTCGTTATCGCTCGCCAGGAAAAAATCGACACCTACATGGCACGAAAAGTCTTAATATTGACAAAGAAAAGAGGTGAAAGGTCTTAAAATCGCCAAATTAATGGGCTGAACATCTAAAAATTTGAAAACTAAAGGGGCTAAGCATGAGGGAGAAGGGTGCCCAGAAAAAGGCAATCTATCTCCCCTTAATATCACGCCTCAGTCAACCTCCAGGAAAAGGTATACATATCACTCTTCCTAATCAGTTAAGGGGAGATATCCACTTGAGGGACTTTTTTCTTGACCCCTTTCTCTCTCATGTCTAGCCCCATTGCTTTTGAAATTTTAAGATGTTTGCCCCGTTAGTTTGGCGATTTTAAGAACTTTCACCCCATTTTAAGACCTTTCGTGCCATTCAGGTGTCAATTTTATCCTGGCGAGCGATAGCGAGCCTGTAGCTTAAGAGGAAACGGCCTTCGGCCGGGACATTTTTCTACCGAAAAATGTACAAATTAATCTTGAAAGGGACTCAAGGGGGTGTAATTTTAAGCTTGATGGAGGTCTAGGGAACAAACTAAATATCTCCCCTTAATTTTACCTATTCAACCTCACTCATTTTAACTTCCTCTTACTCAACCTCAAGGTAGATCAAGTTAATTGGTCAATTCTCACACTCTTTCCCAGTGGTCGAGTGCATTGAGTCACTGTACTTTAGTCGCTTGGTTCAGGTTGCTCTGTTCCACGGGTTCGAAGCCAGTTACCTGAGGGTGAGATTTCTGTCAAAAGCTGCGGAGGTTAGGTGTGGATGCGCCACCTCTGGGTTCTACCTGGTTCCCTGCCCACATCCTACCCATTTTTGTAACAAATTACTAGTCCATTTACAATTTTCAGGCTTTAACTGTGTCATACTGCTAACATCAATTTTTTTTATATTTTCAGGCATAAATTGTGTTCTATTGCTAACATATTTTTTGTGATTTACAGCCATAATATTATTTTTGTGATTAACATATTATTTTTGTGATTTACAGGCATTAATTGTACCATATTGCTAACAAATATTTTTTGTTACTGTACTGTATACTGTTTTCCAGTTTTTTCACTAGGCTACATTAACCCTCTCCCACTTTTTTTTTCCAGTAAATTTTGTAACAAATTTCTAGTCCATTTGTGATTTTCAGGCTTTAACTGTGTCATACTGCTAACATAAATTTTTGTTTTTTTCAGGCATAAATTGTGTTCTATTGCTAACATATTTTTTTGTGATTTACAGGCATATTAATTTTATCATATTGCTAACAAATGTTTTTGTGATTTTCAGGAATTAATTGTATCACATTGCTAACATAAATTTTTTGTGATTTTCAGGCTTTAATTGTACCATTTTGCTAACATAAATTTGTGTGATTTTCAGGCATATTGTGATTATATCGTCATGGCGCCGCAACGAACCTGCACGAGTTGTTCCGGTAAATTTGGCCCTACCATGTTTGTTGATACTGATGTCCAAATTTGTAGATTTTGCCAGCTCCGAGAGAAGATTGCGGATGAATTGAATGCAGCTCACCGCAAGATCGATGCCCTGACTACGAAGCTTGAATCCCTTCAAGAATTTGCCACACTCAACGTAGGAGTGCCCTCGGCCCAAGAAACCACTACTATGTCAACCGCCATTCCAGTGCATACAGTACCGGTACCCACACCAGCAGCTACCTTAGATGTTGCAGATAATAATAATGACTCTACTCTCACTCCCCCCCAGGACAACTTTCAGTTAGTGAGAAACAATGTCCATCCCAGTACCAGTACCAGGAAGGTCATCCCGACAACATGCCAAAACCGCTTCAAAATTCTGGCTATTGACGAGGAAGTGGAAACGGAAGAAGTTCGGCTTGTGGGCGACTCCATGATCCGTGGCCAACTAACCGAGTTCTGCGCCAGGGCACCCAGGACCAGAAAGCGATTCTGTATCCCAGGTGGCGGCGTGGACGACATTGTTGCGGCTCTGGAAGAGGTTTCCAGGCTCGCCCCCGCAAGCACTACGTACATCATCCACGTTGGATCTAACGATGTCCAACGGACGCGGTCAGAGGAACTACTTTGCAAGTACCGGCGGCTGATCAGGTCCTTCAAGGAAAAATCTAATAGAATCTTAATTTCAGGAATTGTTCCCCGGATTGATGTAGAAAACCGATTCTACAACATAGCTACCAGTACAAATCGCCGACTAGCCAAACTCTGCAGGGAGGAGAACATCGGCTTTGTCGACACGTGGGATAATTTTTACTATGATAAATCTTTGTTTTCAGGAGATGGTGTACATCTCAATGAAGTAGGAGCTGCACGTCTTGGTCGTCTGCTGAACGATGCAGTCAAGGATTTCCGTTCAAAAAACGGGGTCAACCAGACCCAAGACAGGGTAGTGTAAGTCAAATACGAACTGAAAATTCAGACAATGCACAATCAGTAACATCCAACTCTAATACTCTTAAGGTGTTTTATGTAAATGCTCGTAGCATACGCAATAAATTTTCAGATCTAGAGGAAATCGTGTTTACAGAACATTATGATATAATCGGCATTACAGAATCTTGGTTAAATACGGAAGACAGAGACTTTTTAGCCGAATATACGCTTCCTGGTTATACAATGTTTGAGAAAAGTCGGATCAATAGAAATGGAGGAGGAGTTCTGTTTTTTATAAAGGAAAGTCTTAATCCCGTCTTAATGTCAAAACCTCAAATTGCGAATATAGACATATCTTACGTACTATTAAATAATAAACGAGGAACTAAAATAACACTAGCTTTATTATACAGACCCCCATCTCAATCAGTGCAAACTGACAGTGAAATTTATGAACAAATTGCAGAAATAACTAACATACAAGATACCGTAATTCTTGGCGATTTCAACTTACCCGTGACTAAATGGGGCGATATTCTTACTTCACACTCTGGACACGACCTCTATGCTAACTTGCAAGAGAGTTCACTTTTTCAATTTGTACAATCTCCGACCCGTGGTAATAATGTGCTTGACCTTGTACTCGCAACAAAAGAAGAATTAATAGAGAATTTGAATGTTGGTGATGAATTCAGTAACAGCGACCATCGTACGATAACTTTCACTTTAAAGTTTACTAGTAACAAATCAAATAGCAGCATTGAGAAAGTCCCTAATTTCAAGAAAGCAAATTTTCATAAACTTAAATCAAAACTTAAAGAAACTGACTGGAGCTTTCTGACTAACAATAACGACATAAATACATCTTGGGAGTGTTTCACAACCACTTACCTTAAGGCAGTGCAAGACTGCATACCATCGAAAATACGGCGTCCAGGCCAAAATGATAAGCCCAAATGGTGGAATAAAGATATTTCAGACTGTCTGCTTGCTAAAAAATTTGCTAATGATAGATTAAAATCCTCACAAAATGACGAAGAACGGGTGAAATTTGTAGAGCTACGACGCAAAGCCAAAAAGTTAATTAAGCAAAGTAAAAAGACCCTGGAGTTACATGTTGCGAATCAAAGTAAAACAAACCCGAAAGAATTCTATAGTTATATCAGAAAGAAAAAAGTAGTTACTTCAACTGTTGGACCGTTAGTCGATGAAAATGGAGAATACACCAAAGACGAAGTACAAATGAGTAATGCCCTCAATACCTTCTTTGCATCAGTTTTTACAACCGAAGACCTCAGTGATATCCCTACACCATCGCCGATTCAGATTGATAATTCAGATGTTCTAAGCAATATCACCGTTACAGAGAGAGAAGTATTGAATTGTTTAGATAAACTCAAGGTAAATAAAACGCCTGGACCTGATACAATCTCACCTAGAGTTCTAAAGGAAGCTAAGGATGAGCTCTCCAAACCACTGACATTGCTATTCAATGAATCCTTGCAGTCTGGGACTATGCCTGATCAGTGGAAGCTAGCCAACGTAACACCGATATTCAAAAAAGGCAGCAAATCCCTACCCAGTAACTATCGTCCAATTAGCTTAACCTCAATTGTATGTAAAATGCTAGAAACGGTCATAAGAGACAGACTCGTAAATCACTTAGAGGCAAATAACTTACTTAAAGATACTCAACACGGCTTTCGTAAAAAACGTTCCTGTTTAACAAACCTCTTAGACTTCTTCCACGATATCTTCAACCTCTACGATGAGAGTAAAGCTGTAGATATTATATACCTTGATTTTCAAAAGGCCTTTGACAAAGTTCCCCACAAACGATTACTGCTAAAACTAAAAGCGCATGGAATACAAGACGGTGTGTTGAAATGGATAGAAAATTGGCTCAGCGACAGAAAGCAAAGAGTAGTCATAAACGGTAAGGCATCTAAATGGACCAATGTAAGTAGTGGGGTACCCCAGGGATCGGTACTAGGACCAATTCTCTTTCTAATTTACATCAACGACATAGATGAGGGTCTCACCTGTACAGTCTCGAAATTTGCTGACGATACAAAAATTGCAAATAGCGTACTCTCAAAAGAACAAGTTGACGATATGCAACACAATCTAGATAAATTGTCATGTTGGGCCCAAATTTGGCAAATGAGTTTCAATGCGGATAAATGTAAAGTACTACATATCGGATACCTAAATGAGAAAGCAAACTATTCGATGAATGGCACTCAGCTTAAGAATGTAAACAAAGAAACCGATCTGGGAGTAACAATATCGAGTAACCTAAAACCGAGTCAACAATGTTCAGAAGTTGTTAAGAAGGCAAACAAAATAATTGGCTTTATAGGCAGGTCATTTGAGCATAAATCCAAAGATGTTATCCTAACCCTTTACAATTCCTTAGTCCGCCCTCTTCTGGAATACTGCGTTCAATCCTGGTGCCCTTATTACCAAAAAGATATAAACAAGCTAGAACGAGTTCAACGTAGAGTTACCAAAATGATACCTAGCCTAAAGAACAAACCATACGAAGAGCGTCTTAGAGAATTAAATCTATTTCCTTTAACCCAGCGCAGATTAAGAGGCGACTTAATTCAAGTGTTCAAAATCATCAAAGGCATCGACAATATGAACTGTAGTAAGTACTTCACTATCGACCAATCTAATTACACGCGGGGAAACGGTTGCAAAATTATTGGTAAATCTTTTAACTCACACGAATCTAAGAATTTCTTCTTCAATCGAGTTGTCAACTTGTGGAATGGGCTTCCCCGAGACGTTATAGACTGCAGCACCGTTGATTCATTTAAACTCCGCTTAGACAAATATCTCGCATCAAACCCGCGACTGACTGCGTTTGTAAATGAATAACTTTATTGTATACCCCCCTCAGTTACTAACCCATCTGTCCCCTACTAACTTCCTAATCCTGCCACGGACATTAGTTCTAGGGCAGTAGTTCCCTTTCCAATGTTCCCTTACCCACTCTAAACCACTGTTTGGACACTTGATCCTCAGTGTTTTGGAGGACAAGCAGCCTAGAAGGGTCACTAGACCTGTTGTTGCTTGATTTCCTTTGTACTCCTCCTTTGTACCCCTTCTGGAGGTATGTAAGCTTTCTTGTGGCAGCCAATGCCAACCTGTTGACTACTTTGGGTAAGTTAGGTTAACGAATTGAGTTTATTCAGCCTTATTGGTTGTTGTTTCGAAATAAACCGATAATTATATAGTATTCTATACCATAATTTCGTCTCATAAATCTAGACAAGTGCCTATTCTAACAGAGGAGGTCAAACAGAAAACGGTAGCCTCAAACAACACTGCACAAGGGCTGGTGATGGACTGGTCTATCAGAGTGAGAACTGAGCGATCTCATATATCCATAGCTTACTCTGACTTTTCCTTTTACTTATATATTTTCTAGATCTCAAGTGACGGCGTCCCTTCCGTGGATTGACCTCCCAATCTACCAAGATTGGAAGCCAAAGCGTCACATTTTTCCTTTGCCCCTCAACTTTCTCTTCATAATTGCTGAGGGACACAGGGCCCTGGGTGGGGCTTTGGTTTCCCGGGCGTTTCCGCATCCTCCTTAACCCAGCGCAGATTAAGAGGTGACTTAATTCAAGTGTTCAAAATCATCAAAGGCATCGACAATATGAACTGTAGTAAGTACTTCACGATCGACCAATCTAATTACACGCGGGGAAACGGTTGCAAAATTATTGGTAAATCTTTTAACTCACACGAATCTAAGAATGTCTTCTTCAATCGAGTTGTCAACTTGTGGAATGGGCTTCCCCGAAACATAAGAACATAAGAACATAAGAAAATGGGAGTCTGCAGAAAGCCGATTGGCCTAAGCAAGGCAGATCCCTGTCCCACACAACCCCAATTACAAGGCCCAATTATAGGCTCAACACTCTAATACCCTGAGGATCATCTTACCAAAACGGTTAGAGATTAACGCAGGATTACGGGGGTCTGCAGAGCGCTGATTGGCCCAACCCTGCTGATCCCCCTTCACACCCAACCCTTCTCGTCCATATGCTTATCCAATTTTATCTTAAAGCTCCCTATCGTTTTTAATCCCACTATAGCACTTGGTAGTCCATTCCACCCATCTACAACTCTGTTACCAAACCAATATTTGCCTATATCTTTTCTGAAACGAAATTTATCTAATTTGAAACCATTGGTACGAGTTCTTTCGCTATCACTGAGCTTTAGTACATTTGTCATGTCCCCTTTGTTAATCCCACTAACCCACTTGAACACCTCTATCATATCCCCTCTAACTCTGCGTCTCTCTAACGAATGTAAGCCTAATTTCTTCAACCTTTCTTTATACGGAAGATTTCTAATATTATGGATCATTTTTGTCATTCTACGTTGTACTCTCTCCAATGAATCTATGTCCATTCTGTAATAAGGACACCAAAATTGAACAGCATAATCCATATGGGGTCTCACTAATGACAAGTAAAGTTTTAAGATAACATCAGCAGTTCTGTTACTCACACTCCTTGAGATGAACCCGAGAATCTTGTTTGCCTTGTTTCGAACGCTTATACACTGTTGTCTAGGCTTCAAATCATTGAAACGTTATAGACTGCATCACCGTTGATTCATTAATTTTAAACTCCGCGTAGACAAATATCTCGCATCAAACCCGCGACTGACTGCGTTTGTAAATGAATAACTTTATTTTATCCCCCCCTCAGTTACTAACCCATCTGTCCCCTACTAACTTTCTAATCCTGCCACGGACATTAGTTCCAGGGCAGTAATTCCCTTTCCAATGTTTCCTTACCCACTCTAAACCACTGTTTGGACACTTTATCCTCAGTGTTTTGGAGGACAAGCAACCTAGAAGGGTCACTAGATCTGTTGTTGCTTGATTTCCTTTGTACTCCTTTGTACTCCTCAGCTCCCCGCCATGGAGTGGCTTCGGTCACCCAGGCTTTATTGTGGTCGGCAGGGAGGGTTCTGTGGGGGCGCTCGGTTATGGCCTTGGCCTTGCTCGGGGCCTTGGGGCTGTTCGGCCAGGCAGCTTGGGGAACAGCAAAAACAACAACAACACTGCACAAGGGCCTTCTGTCTACAGTTTGGAGGAAGGATAGGGAGGAAGTGTCAGGGCAAAACAGTGAAACCAACTTCACGCGCTTCGAACTTCCAGTACCTTAATGAATATATACAAAAATATCAGCTTCGAGTATATATCACAAAGATATATACACCTTTATTACATGTTACCATAATATTATAGCCTATCATTATTTTTGCATATACAGTATATGTGAGATACTATAGTCAGTGTTAGCCAGCTTCATCAGTACCTGCCAGTTCTTCTCTTGGCTTCACACTCACATAGGGTATACGCTCTATCTCCCTATCCCTCCCCTTATTTAACCTCCTTGTTACAGACAGCTCATTCCGAAAGTATCCAAGATCTTCTACTCACATCTTGGGTAAATCTTGAAATTATTCAAAAGTATCTACCCTCTATCCTCACTCTCACTCTGTATGTCTGTCTGTCTCTCTCTCTCTCTCTTCAGCTGATAATGTCCTCTCACAGCCTTTAGTTTGTCGCTAAATAGGTGGGGTAATGTTGAGAGAGAGAGAGAGAGAGAGAGAGAGAGAGAGAGAGAGAGAGAGAGAGTAGGAAAAGGGTGACTAGAACAAAACTTTCATTATACTCCACTCAATATACTGTAGGTAGCCCAGAAATCGTGGAATTTAACCTCTGTAACTCAATGGGGCTAGAGTAAATGGGCGGTACATATCCACGCATACAGGAGAAATGCGAGAAAGAGAAGACAGGGGAAATGAGAGAAAGAGAAGTCAGAGGAAAGAAGAGAAACGAAGTGAAGACAGAAAAGAGAAAACAAGAGACAGGGGAGATAACAGAAACAGCATTAATGAGAGAAAGAGAAGTCAGAGGAAAGAAGAGAAACGAAGTGAAGACAGAAAAGAGAAAACAAGAGACAGGGGAGATAACAGAAACAGCATTAATGAGAGAAAGAGAAGTCAGAGGAAAGAAGAGAAACGAAGTGAAGACAGAAAAGAAAAAACAAGAGACAGGGGAGATAACAGAAACAGCATTAATGAGAGAAAGACAAGAAGAGAAGAAGACATCAAAGAGAGAAGGATTTATTTACCAGAATGTTGAACAGCCCAGCCTGCACCTCACATACCTGAAACAAAGAGAAACAATTAATCCACTCATATTGACACTGGATAATGTAAACACTCTCTGCCATGATTGCGTAATGGTTAGTGGGCGGACTTTCGGTGTGAGTATCCTAGGTTCGAATCCTTGGAGTGCCACATGTATTCATTGGTTTCATTAATTAGGTATATTTGCAAATGTGAATTGGTGGATTGGAAATATTAGTCGAGCATAATGGATATGCAAAAGAATAATTAGACAAATATATTATATAGACAACACACAAACCAAACCAAATATATAACAAATATACAAAACAAAAAAGGAAAACTGGTAAATATGAGCACTTATTGACCTGTATAATAATAATAATGGATATGTAAAAATATAATTAGACAATTAAAATATATAGACAACAAAAACCAAACACAAAATGTATAGCAAATATACAAAACAGAGGGAAGCTTAATAATATCACTTACTGACATAGATAATAATAATTTATATATTGTTGGGGGCTTTTTCAAACTGAATAAAATTGTCTAATAGTAACCAGAATAAAGTTAAAAGGACGGCAGCGGTACTGAAAGGGTTAATAAAGGCCCCAATAACACACTAAACATAATATCTTACACAATACAACTAGAGTAAGTACAACTAGAGTAAGTACACACACACACACACACAACACATAGACACACACACACACACGCACATATACACACAGCCATACATATAAACACACACATAACACACAAACACACACAACACATAGACACACACACACTCACATATACACACAGCCATACATATAAACACACACACACACACACACATTCCAATTATCTTTCTAATTTACATCAACGACATAGATGAGGGTCTCACCTGTACAATCTCAAAATTTGCTGACGATACAAAAATTGCAAATAGCGTACTCTCAAAAGAACAAGTTGACGATATGCAACACAATCTAGATAAGTTGTCATGTTGGGCCCAAATTTGGCAAATGAGTTTCAATGCGGATAAATGTAAAGTACTACATATCGGATACCAAAATGAGAAAGCAAACTATTTGATGAATGGCACTCAGCTTAAGAATGTAAACAGAGAAACCGATCTGGGAGTAACAATATCGAGTAACCTAAACCCGAGTCAACAATGTTCAGAAGTTGTTAAGAAGGCAAACAAAATAATCGGCTTTATAGGCAGGTCATTTGAGCATAAATCCAAAGACGTTATCCTAACCCTTTACAATTCCTTAGTCCGCCCTCTTCTGGAATACTGCGTTCAATCCTGGTGACTTTATTACCAAAAAGATATAGACAAGCTAGAACGAGTTCAACGTAGAGTTACCAAAATGATACCTAGCCTAAAGAACAAACCATACGAGGAGCGTCTTTAGAGAATTAAACCTATTTCCTTTAACCCAGCGCAGATTAAGAGGCGACTTAATTCAAGTGTTCAAAATCATCAAAGGCATCGACAATATGAACTGTAGTAAGTACTTCACTATCGACCAATCTAATTACACGCGGGGAAACGGGTGCAAAATTATTGATAAATCTTTTAACTCACACGAAGCTAAAAATGTCTTCTTCAATTGAGTTGTCAACTTATGGAATGGGCTTCCCCGAGACGTTATAGACTGCAGCACCGTTGATTCATTTAAACTTCGTCTAGACAAATATCTCGCATCAAACCCGCGACTGACTGCGTTTGTAAATGAATAACTTTATTTTATCCTCCCCTCAGTTACTAACCCATCTGTCCCCTACTAACTTCCTAATCCTGCCACGGACATCAGTTCCAGGGCAGTAGTTCCCTTTCCAATGTTCCCTCACCCACTCTAAACCACTGTTTGGACACTTGATCCTCAGTGTTTTGGAGGACAAGCAGCCTAGAAGGGGCACTAGAGCTGTTGTTGCTTGATTTCCTTTGCACTCCTTTGTACCTTTGTGCATACACTATATCATGCTATCCTCCCTAACATACTTTTCTTATGTTGTGTTATGTTCTTATAGAGTATAATTCCTTTTAGTGTGAATGGTAGGGATAAAAGTTTATAACACGCAACAATTGAACGAAACTAAGAAGCATTATAGTATCAGATCAGATGAAGTATTGAGGGTCAAGCCTTTACAACGGCACCTCGTATCTACATTCTACTTTTCCTATTGTTCTGAAGCGTGTAGAGAGGGGACAAGGGGGTGTTGGAGAGAGAGGAAGCTGTTGGAGTGGCTTTGTTATGTGTGTTTAGTCTGTATAGTATAGTCCATATTTTCAGTCTTTATTGATGTATATGTGAAGATAAAATTATGGTTTATAGTTCAAATTACGTCTTTGGAAATGATCAAATGGCCTAAACAATGCTATTCCATTTGAATTTGCTTGTATTTCTTCTCATATTAAATCAAATCTTCAAACAAAATGGCTCCGGTTTGAAACCCTTTATAGATGTAGGCTTGTCAGGTAGTTAGATGAAGTGCAGGTGAGGTACAAAGGAAATCAAGCAACAAGAGGTCTAGTGACCCTTCAAGGCTGCTTGTCCTCCGAAACACTGAGGATCAAGTGTCCAAACAGTGGTTTAGAGTGGGTAAGGGAACATTGGAAAGGGAACTACTGCCCTGGAACTGATGTCCGTGGCAGGATTAGGAAGTTAGTAGGGGACAGATGGGTTAGTAACTGAGGGGAGGATAAAATAAAGTTATTCGTTTACAAACGCAGTCAGTCGCGGGTTTGATGCGAGATATTTGTCTAGACGAAGTTTAAATGAATCAACGGTGCTGCAGTCTATAACGTCTCGGGGAAGCCCATTCCATAAGTTGACAACTCGATTGAAGAAGAAATTTTTAGCTTCGTGCGAGTTAAAAGATTTACCAATAATTTACCGTTTCCCCGCGTGTAATTAGATTGGTCGATAGTGAAGTACTTACTACAGTTCATATTGTCGATGCCTTTGATGATTTTGAACACTTGAATTAAGTCGCCTCTTAATCTGCGCTGGGTTAAAGGAAATAGATTTAATTCTCCAAGACGCTCCTCGTATGGTTTGTTCTTTAGGCTAGGTATCATTTTGGTAACTCTACGTTGAACTCGTTCTAGCTTGTCTATATCTTTTTGGTAATAAGGGCACCAGGATTGAACGCAGGGAGAGAGAGAGAGAGAGAGAGAGAGAGAGAGAGAGAGAGAGAGAGAGAGAGAGAGAGAACAGGTGAAACAAAAGATGGGGGTAAGGAGGTCAGCAGTGGGTGTTTGTCTGAGGTGATTCGTTCGTTCCTCCCCTCCTTCCTTACCGTCAGACAACAAAGATGTTTACCTCACACTCCCGTCACAAAAGGGGGAAGGGGGGAGGGAGGGGGGAGTGTTATGGAGAGGTAGGTAGATAGATAAAATGATAGATCGATAGATAGACTGTTGGATAGCTAGATAGAATGTTGGATAGATAGGTAGGATGCTGGATAAATGGATCGGCTGTTGCATAGATATGATGCTGGATAGATAGGTAGGATGCTGGGTAGATAGATATAATGCTGAATAGAAAGATATAGTGCTGGATAGAAAGGTAGGCTTCTGGATATTGTGACGCATGTCGAGTATGAGCATGCTGTACAGAACGCCCAGTCAGGCCCCACTCTCGCTAGGATCGTCAGGGCAGGAACTTTGGCTGTAGTCTGTGTAGAGTTTCCTAACTCAGTTTATGTGAACCGTTGTACTATAAGTATTATCATTATGTATTTTGTTTTCTTCTAAGTCAACGAGTTCTATTTTATATCATTAGATATAAGTATTGTGTGTGGGACTTGTATGTAATGATGAGAGGAGAGATATTACGTGGCGGGGGATCAGTGAGTACGCCACGCGGGCCGGTAGGCCTAATTCCCTCCTCCCTTCCTCCCTTTCAGCGCGTGGGAAGTTCTTTGTCAATCCCAGATTGAGAGAATATGACGTCATGATTGCCAGTGGGCGGTCCTTAAGTAGTTTGAGATATGCCGCTAGAGGGCCGAGTATAAAAAGAGAGGTTTTTGCCACCATGCTTCAGAACTCATCAGGCAAAGCGACCTCTCATATCCCTTGCAACTATCGATATTCTTCCGACTGATGTGAACTTTCTCTACTCTCTGAACAGCCTATTTTCTTCTCTTCTCGTCCCTTTTTAACCAATGACCCCTTTGGTGCAGATTTAGTCAGCCAAAGTATTATCGCTTGAGTTCTCACGAGATAAGTGCCTGTTAGATAGCCTATTTTTGGAAGGGTTAACTAGAATAGGATTGATTGATGTTTGTTGCACTCGTATATGTATTTCCCTGTGTACTATTATTCATGTTCCTGTTTTCTGCTGGTTTAGGTAATGCTAGACTGGGATAGGGTTCCTCGAGTTGTGATTTCCTATGAGTGCTAGGTTGGTTGAACCAGCACAATTGCAACGGAGACGTGGGAAGCCTAGGGGGTCTTTTTGATTGTGTACCGTGGGAGTTTAGCACTGTGTTGCGAGTGAGGGCTTTTGCCTGTGCCACCCAACACTGTGCTATCTCATTTGCTTGACTTTGAGAGGATCGCCAGGAGAGAACCAGATACTAGTGATCTGGATCTCTCAAGAGAGCATCCCGTCAATTACCGTAATTTGGCCGCACAGTCTTAAGGACCTCGCTAGGCTACGAGCCGCTTGCTCAGCCATTGTCTCTTAACCTTAGATATCCCAGCTAGACTTTGCTCGACCAGCAGATACAGCATAGTATTGAAGCTTCTCCTTATGTATATTATTGTTTATGCACTATTGATTTCATGTGTGGCACGCTTAGCTACTTCAGAGATTAGTGGCCCACGAGCACAATCTTAGTAGGCTATTGCCAGTGCATTGTCGGAGTACTTCTTCTTAATGTTTGCCATATCCTATTGCTTATTCTTATAATTCTTCTTATGTCAATTTAAAGCCTTTAATTACCAGTGAGTTATTCATTAAATTGCTGTTCAAAATCCGATACTTACTTCTTATGAGTATTCGAGAAGCATCTAACTTATCAGAAGATTCCTTGCTTGATGCTCGAGGACTATTGTTTAACGTAACGTAATAGTGCCGATCCGAAGTAGAGGGTGGAGGACTTCTTAAGTTCTTAGTTCAAGGGTGGATTACTTCGGCTTCGGCCAACACTATTCTTTAGTGTTGTAGTACTTTCTTCTTTGTTTGATTGTTGACCAGACTAGATAACTCCCGTCTTGTTATTAGTCTGTTGTGTGAAACGCTAGTACCGAGTTCTTGTATACCCCGTTATAGCAGATAGAACTCTGGAGGGTAGTGGCGTTTTTTGTTCGGCTGGCAGTACTCTGGGGTTGGGATCGTGTGTTTCCGTTGTGGCAGCGAGCCATACTCGAGTCCTGTGTAAGAGCCCTAGTGTACCCGAGTGCCCGGTCGTAACAAATGGCGACCTTGCTTAGGATTTTGTGAACAGTATAATTTTTTGCAGAGTTGTACAACATTTGTTTGTTGGTACTTTAGCGTACATATTGAAGAATATTTTTTTTTTGTAAGGCAATTAGGAGAGCATTTAAGAGACTCCAGTTAATTTAGTAATTAGTGCTTACATAAGGGAGTTTAACACTTTTGTCTCGAGAATTTTTTGGTGAACTTCAGTATGTCGGGCCCTAGTACTGACGAGGAGCGAGAGATGCTAAGTGAGGAGGTGCCGTTAGTAACTAGTGAGGAGGATGCTAGACTTTTTGTGAGTAAGCAGTACCACGTAACGGAGGAGAGGCTGACTGGGGTGAATGTTTATGGCTTGCACCTGATAGCCAAGGTTTTGGGTCTATCCAATGTAGGAGGGATGTCCAAGGGGGAGCTGATTTCCTGGGTGTTGCGTGGGCGACATGGGGTTTCGGAGGAGAGGGCGTTTGGGGGGGTTCCTCCCCAGATCCCCTCTCACTCGACTCCCACAGTGCCGTCCACTCAGTTGCCGGAGGTTAGCACTCTCCCACAGAGGGATGAGCATTGGAAGATTGGAGTGCCCTCGGGCGGTGCGTATGGTGGTTCCCCAGTTCTTGCCCCCCCTCCTTCAGTAGTGGCAGCTCCCTCTTCCGGCCTGTCTCCTGAGATGATATTTAAACTCGAGCTTGCTAAAATGGAGAATGAGGCTAGGAAGCAGGAGATGGAGAATGAGACTAGGAGGCATGAGATTGAGGCTGAGTCTAGGAGGCAGGAGAATGAGACTAGGAGGCATGAGATTGAGGCTAGGAAGCAGGAGAAGCAGCATGAGATTGAGGCGGAGAATGAGACCAGGAGGCATGAGGCTGAGCTTAGGTACGACTCAGAGAAATATTGTGCTCAAATAGATTTAGATAAGACTCGTGCAGAGTCGACAGGGATTCGGATGGGCCGTGAGGGCCAAGTAAGAGAACAGTCCTTGTCCCACTTAGTCAAATTGGTGCCGGCATTTAGTGAAACTGAAGTCACAGAATTTTTTAATCGTTTTGAGAAGAAGTGTAGGGAGCATAATTGGCCTGAAGAGAAGTGGGCAGCTCTAGTCTCCTCAAGACTTACGGGTAAGGGTCTGAAGGCTTATGATGCACTGCCTTTAGAGTCTTGCATTGACTACCCCGTCCTACGGGCATACGAGTTGCAACCAGAAACATATCGATTGAAGTTTCGGGGTGTTACGAAGACTAGGGAGGCGACCTTTCTTGAACATGCCCGGGACTTAAAAGATGCACTTGCTAACTGGACACGTTCTGAGAAAGCTGAGACGGCCGAACAGTTGACTGAGCTGTTTCTGCTCGAGCAGTTTTATAAGTGTACTGGTGCAGATATGACTTTAACTATTAAAGAAAAGAACCCTAAAACTCTACAGGAGGCAGCTGAGATGGCTGACCTCCGGCTATCATTAATTCGTGGGTGCGGGTCTGCCCAGCGTAGTGAGGCAGGTAACAAGGGGCGTGACACCCCACCCCCCCGAGTTAGTGATATACATTATGCAAACAAGTACAAGAGCTATGATACCAAGACTGACCACAAGACTAACACCGTCCCATTTAAGAAGGGGCCGGGCCCTTCCCAGTACCAAGGGAAGCCCAGAGGGGAGTTGGAGTGTTATCTTTGTCATGAAAAGGGGCACTTTGCAAGAGTCTGTCCTAGCAAACCACCTACAGCAGCTGTGTCTTTGGCCTGCAACATTGGTGTGTCTCCGAAGTCTTCTGAGTTTGCCCGGGGCAGTTCGTCAGAGGCTGAGGCACAGCCAATGCAGAAACACCTGAGAGGCTCGAACCCTGCTCAGGATGTTTTTTGCGACCATAGAGGACGGGGTTGCGTGATGTGGGCGGGGCGCAAGCATGGAGTAGAGGTCTTGCGTGATACAGGTGCTTCCCAGACTCTGATGAACAATTTGACTGGCTACCCTATAAATGCGGCTCGGGTGGTAGTGGTGCAGGGTATTAATGCAACTCGGTCATACCCGCTGGTGCGGTTGGAGTTGGAGGTGGATGGTGTGGCACGTGAATTGGATGTTGGGATTGTGGAGAAACTGCCAGTGGAGGGCGTCGACCTTCTTCTCGGCAACGACTTTGCAATGCCCGCTTCTGAGGTTCTACCCTTAGTCGTTGCCGAGAGGCCGGCCGACGTGAGTGGGGGAGAACAAGAGTGTGTCGAGCGGTGCCAGGCACAACCCATGGCGTGTGCTGTCACCCGAGCTCGGGCAGATAAAGTGTCACAGCCTAGTCCTCCGTCTTCAGACCAGCAGAGGAACGATCAACAGGAGGAGGCTAAAGCTGGAGTTGGTTTTAAGAGTTTTGACTCGGCGGCTCTCCTGGGTGATTCAGTATTGGCACCTATGTTAGAGTCTGGAGAGGCCCCAGGACCTGTCACAGCTAGTGAGGAGGTAGGGCCGGAAGAGACTCTGAGGCAGCAATGTTGCACACGGAGAGAAGAAAGGGTTGCTCAGTTTGATATTGGGGAAGGACTTGGGTTGCTTCGGAAGCATCTAGACAAGTTGGTTCCCTCAGATATTTGTAAACTGCAGTTGGAGGATCCGGAAGTTCAGAAGTGTGGTAATGGTGCTGTCGAGATTAAACACGAGGACGGGGAAGCATGTCATGTGAACCTGTTGGAGGAGTTTGTGAGGCAACCATCTGAGCAGCCTACTGTCCCTGCGATGGTCTGCCGCGGCCAAGGTGGAGAAGGAGAGGGGGGCAGTAGGGCCCAGGTGGAGGAGAGTAGGGATTGTCATGTCTCGGCGAAGCAGTGGGCGGGGGACACGAGTCTGGTGGCTGTGGAAGTGCTAGAGCACCTGCCTGAGCAGCAGTGTGCAGCACTCCAGCACCAGCTCGGTTCATACCCCACTGGTCGTGCCGAGCCCCTGAGTCTCACAACTCGGGCGGTGCGAGATGTTCCGCAGGCAGGTCATGTGACTGTTAAAAGACCGTTAGCCTCGTTGTTTCGGTGGTTTAAGGTGGGCGACGAGGCCTTGGCATGGTTGCCAGGTCAGGGTCGACCCATGGCTGCCAAGGGTGGTGGTCAAAAGGAGGACATTGAGCAGATTGGTAAGGTCGGCTGTGGTATCGCAGTGCCCGGTCGTCGCATAGCCTCCCAATGCTGCTCTAGTCTAATGCAACAGCCCTACCATAGACCGACTGTATCTGGCCATGTCGCTGAAAGCGGTGATGCTGCGCAGGCAGATGTCGTCACAAGGAATGCGGGGGTGCGCATGTACGGTATCGGCGGGGAAGCCTTAGCAATAATGAACTGTGGGAGTGACTGCACGGGTGGTACTGATTGTCCCTCTCATGACCTGGCTGTTCTAGGGACGAAGGTGGAGAAGGAGGGAGACTACAGGTTAGAAGCTGCGGTCTCGGCTGGGTTGTGGGAGGGCACAAGGCATGTTGTTCGTGGAGACAGTGCAAGGCAGTTATTTACTAGGCTATGGCAGTACTTTCGCATGTTTGTTGCTTCTCCAGGCCTGAGGTACGGGGTAGAATCCGACATGCAGGCTGGAGATAGTGCAAGGCTCAGTTTAATTCCCTGCCGTATAAATCCTGCTCGACAGCCTATGGTGCAAGCAGAGCTGGATTACGTGTGGACGAAGGATCTGAGGGATAAGGAATGTCGTGAGTGGTCGTTGCTTGTAACTTTGTCCGAGCGCGCTAAAGAGGTATGTGGTTTTGTTGTGGACGGGAGTACCTACCAGTGCAATGTTATGCCCTACGGACTTAAGAATGCACCAGCAACGTGTCAGAGCCTGATGAATGAAAGTGAAAAGGACGATGATGCGCTGGGGCATTTCGAGATCTATGTTCCAGCCTATGGTCCGGTCGGTGTAGCTTACCCAGATCATTACCCTCTCGAGATCTTGGACCAGTTTCACAATCGGAATATGAGGCTGACCAGGTGGTCACTAAGGTTATTGGTATATAACCTGGACATAAGCCATATTGCCGGTTGTGACAACGAGGTTGCATGTGGTCGTTCAGGGGTATATGATCCTGGGTAGATTGACACACGGGTAGCCTCCTGCTTTGGTTTGAGTAGTATTTTGCGCTTGGTGCTTGTTGGCTCGCGGTTGTAGCCCAGCGTATTGGGTCGTAAAGCAGGATTGTTGAGCGTTTGGTATAGAAGAAAATAGGCTGCCCTTATAGTGCAGCCGGGAAAAAACATATTAAAATATAAAAATCATATAAAAACTCTTTCTTTTTGATGAAGATAATTGTATAAGTTTGTCATAGCCTATAAGGTTTGAGTAGTCCACGAACTATCAAACGGCTGAGCTGCTGTAAGCTCGCTCTGGGAGCATGATATTGTGTCTTTTACTATTGTTGGGAGGAGTTATGAAATGTGATTTTTTTTTTTATAAGATGTGTTTTAGTGATAAACTCAGCGTTGTTTTAGTGCCATGCGGTCGCTGGGTGTGAGGGGTTTGATGGGGTTCTGTATATCAGATTTTAGCTCAGGGTTGAGCAAGTAAAATCTTGGGGGAGGTGTGACGCATGTCGAGTATGAGCATGCTGTACAGAACGCCCAGTCAGGCCCCACTCTCGCTAGGATCGTCAGGGCAGGAACTTTGGCTGTAGTCTGTGTAGAGTTTCCTAACTCAGTTTATGTGAACCGTTGTACTATAAGTATTATCATTATGTATTTTGTTTTCTTCTAAGTCAACGAGTTCTATTTTATATCATTAGATATAAGTATTGTGTGTGGGACTTGTATGTAATGATGAGAGGAGAGATATTACGTGGCGGGGGATCAGTGAGTACGCCACGCGGGCCGGTAGGCCTAATTCCCTCCTCCCTTCCTCCCTTTCAGCGCGTGGGAAGTTCTTTGTCAATCCCAGATTGAGAGAATATGACGTCATGATTGCCAGTGGGCGGTCCTTAAGTAGTTTGAGATATGCCGCTAGAGGGCCGAGTATAAAAAGAGAGGTTTTTGCCACCATGCTTCAGAACTCATCAGGCAAAGCGACCTCTCATATCCCTTGCAACTATCGATATTCTTCCGACTGATGTGAACTTTCTCTACTCTCTGAACAGCCTATTTTCTTCTCTTCTCGTCCCTTTTTAACCAATGACCCCTTTGGTGCAGATTTAGTCAGCCAAAGTATTATCGCTTGAGTTCTCACGAGATAAGTGCCTGTTAGATAGCCTATTTTTGGAAGGGTTAACTAGAATAGGATTGATTGATGTTTGTTGCACTCGTATATGTATTTCCCTGTGTACTATTATTCATGTTCCTGTTTTCTGCTGGTTTAGGTAATGCTAGACTGGGATAGGGTTCCTCGAGTTGTGATTTCCTATGAGTGCTAGGTTGGTTGAACCAGCACAATTGCAACGGAGACGTGGGAAGCCTAGGGGGTCTTTTTGATTGTGTACCGTGGGAGTTTAGCACTGTGTTGCGAGTGAGGGCTTTTGCCTGTGCCACCCAACACTGTGCTATCTCATTTGCTTGACTTTGAGAGGATCGCCAGGAGAGAACCAGATACTAGTGATCTGGATCTCTCAAGAGAGCATCCCGTCAATTACCGTAATTTGGCCGCACAGTCTTAAGGACCTCGCTAGGCTACGAGCCGCTTGCTCAGCCATTGTCTCTTAACCTTAGATATCCCAGCTAGACTTTGCTCGACCAGCAGATACAGCATAGTATTGAAGCTTCTCCTTATGTATATTATTGTTTATGCACTATTGATTTCATGTGTGGCACGCTTAGCTACTTCAGAGATTAGTGGCCCACGAGCACAATCTTAGTAGGCTATTGCCAGTGCATTGTCGGAGTACTTCTTCTTAATGTTTGCCATATCCTATTGCTTATTCTTATAATTCTTCTTATGTCAATTTAAAGCCTTTAATTACCAGTGAGTTATTCATTAAATTGCTGTTCAAAATCCGATACTTACTTCTTATGAGTATTCGAGAAGCATCTAACTTATCAGAAGATTCCTTGCTTGATGCTCGAGGACTATTGTTTAACGTAACGTAATAGTGCCGATCCGAAGTAGAGGGTGGAGGACTTCTTAAGTTCTTAGTTCAAGGGTGGATTACTTCGGCTTCGGCCAACACTATTCTTTAGTGTTGTAGTACTTTCTTCTTTGTTTGATTGTTGACCAGACTAGATAACTCCCGTCTTGTTATTAGTCTGTTGTGTGAAACGCTAGTACCGAGTTCTTGTATACCCCGTTATAGCAGATAGAACTCTGGAGGGTAGTGGCGTTTTTTGTTCGGCTGGCAGTACTCTGGGGTTGGGATCGTGTGTTTCCGTTGTGGCAGCGAGCCATACTCGAGTCCTGTGTAAGAGCCCTAGTGTACCCGAGTGCCCGGTCGTAACAATATATAGATAGATAGATAAATAGAGATATATATACAGTATAGGGGTTCACAGGGAATATAATTTACATATTGTAGGCAAGTCGTGACTCCCAAGATATATTAACACTATCTGGTCCGAGGTGTTGTAGCTTATTATGATATTTGGTTTAATAATTAATTAGGACTTTGCTTGATTTTGCCATTTCCGAGCATTGCATTCATATTGTCCCTTAGACTAACAAAAATGCGTCCCCAGACATTCTTCAAACAAAATAAAGCCCTCACAGACCCCCTTCAAGCTAAATTTGACCATTGATCGATAAAAAATGGTTCGGCCGAAGGCCGATTGGTTCGAAGTTACAGGCTTGCTATCGCTCACCCAGAACATTAATCGACACCTAAATGGGTATGAAGCATATCAAACTAATAGGGTGAAACGTTATAAAAAAATATATATATATTTAGTGCGAAAACGCTTTCTGCTTGCTCCTCTTTCATTTGCGTGGCTTCCCTGACTGTTTCTATTTGAGCTTCACCTAGACTGAGCTAACTCTCAGAAACACCTCTTCCTCCTACACTAGTCTTGTCAAGCACACCACACTTTTTTCCAACACTTGGACCAACTAAATGACGCATTTAATTCATTAATAGTATTCCTCAGGTACTTCTGAAGCTAGGAACACCATATAGTATTATCTCCCTCAGCCTAACATGTCCTATACCCACCCAGTAATACCCTCAGCCTAACATGTCCTATACCCACCCAGTAATACCCTCAGCCTAACATGTCCTATACCCACCCAG
>JBAKBP010019004.1:0-45533 GCA_037953745.1 Lithodes maja | reverse complement strand
ATACGATGACATTTTTTATCACTTTATTCTGGCTAACATTAGCCAATATTACTCAACTTTGGAAGGCTCTCTAAGAATCAAGAAGGTAAAGCAGACCTCAATTAAACCTCTGACTCCTACAGTACCTTTCAAACTAAATAAATTTGTCTACTGACAGCCAGAATACAAGGAAGAACATCGTCATCTTATACTGAAAAGGTTATGCTCAGTAAAGGCCTTACCTAGTCAAACGGTAAGAGGATAAGATATAATTTGTCCATTTGTGAGTTGGGTTGTTGAGTTAATTTTGTAGACAATAATATTTATCCCTTATATTACTATAAATATAAGCAAATGGGTTGTAATAGGCTAAATGCAAATGTATATTACAATCACTCATCCATTCACAACATACCTACTGTATATAGTTATAAACTCCTGCTAAATATCTAGGTTTAGTTTGTATGTTCTTAAGGCAACAAAACTCACTATAATTGTTAGTTTTACTATGCTTTTAAACATTTACTTTGTTATAATGAATGGATCCGATTTTACTTTGCATTCATTTTAAGTTTCAATTTTGGTAAGGATAAAGTGTTTACCTGATGATGGCTTCCCTGATGTGGGCCGAACATTTGTAAAGAAAAGAAAATTGATAAGAAGTAAGTAAAAATAACGATGGCGTTAAGTACAGCTTTGACTCTTTTAATATGCTTACTATGGAAATTACGGTGCCCTAGGCCGCCCACGGATGTAATATATATATATATATATATATATATATATATATATATATATATATATATATATATATAGCCACAATGTAACTGTGTGGCTCGTAGAAAAATATGGAAAGAAACGAGGAGATCCCAAGCTTTTTTTTTTTTTTTTTTTTTTTTTAAAGAGACAATGAACGGAGGAAGGAAAAACACAGATAAAACAAAAAGGTCCATGTGCCTAAAGGCATCCTCCATTCATAAAATGTTTGTAACAACTGGATTTAAACATTTGTAGATTGTAAGTTTGTGGAAAGCAATTCGAGGGAAGTGAATTCCAAAGAGTAGTAGCTCTGGGGATAAATGAATTCTGATAAGCAGAAGTTCTGCATTGTGGAGGAGAAAGTGTAAATTCATGGGCGCTCTCAGCTGCCCTAGTTCTACGGGGAAAGATGTGGAGAGGCGGCACAATTGAAGCAAGTTCCTCGGAACAATTGCTGTGAAAATATCTGTAGAATAATGCAAGGGATGCAACGTTTCTTCGTATGGATAATGTAGGAAGGTCCTGTGTGATTGCAGGGTTATTGATTAATCTAATAGCTTTATTTTGAATTTTGTCCAACTGCCTCAATGCAACCACTCCACTTCCACCCCACAGAGGTGAACAGTAATCCATCTGAGAACGCACATGACTTTTATATATCACGGCCAACTGCTCGTCAGTGAAGAATTCTCGAACTCTGTACAGGAGTCCCAGTTTTTTAGAGGCATTCTTAGCAATGCTTCTAACATAATGTGTCCAGCTCAAGTTAGTAGTTAACTACTAGCTGTCTTTATTTCATGACATTTTCATGGTATTTCAGTTCCATGAAAATATTGTGAAGTGAAGACGACAGCTTCGTATCACCTCTCCCTTTTCACTTAGAGAGAGAGAGAGAGAGAGAAGAGAGAGAGAGAGAGAGAGAAGAGAGAGAGAGAGAGAGAGAGAGAGAGAGAGAGAGAGAGAGAGAGAGAGAGAGAGAGAGAGAGAGAGAGAGAGAGAGAGAGAGAGCGAGAGAGAGAGAGAGAGAGAGAGAGAGACAGAACCAGAATCAGAAATGTTATTCCATTAATACAATGGTTCTTCTTTACATTCAATATATAAATTATACAGCTACAATAAATTATACAGCTACAATAAATTATACAGCTACAATAAATTATACAGCTACAATAAATTATACAGCTACAATAAATTATACAGCTACAATAAATTTTAAAAATATATACATTTATCTTAATAAATAAAGGTCAATGTTTGTCTGTTTGTCAGTTACCCGACTTTTGTTACTAAACTCCTCCCACAGTTTTGGTGCCAGGTGGGAGTGTGGGGCACCGTTGGAAAGCCCAGGCTTTGGAAATGGTTTTAGGCGAGTTTAGTGGAAATCAGAGACACTTTTGTTTAATAAAATTTTTCGGCAGAACTTATGTAGTATACGGGAGCGAAAACAATGAGAAAAATGGCCGTTTGGGGCAGAAGGAGGCCTCCGATCGAAAAGGTGTATGGAACGAAAGTTGTTCGCCGCTCCCCCAAAATGGGGGTACGGATGAGATCAGATCCAAAATCGGAGGTCATTTAGCGGCCGAAAATCGAGGTCGCCGTTTAATGAGGCACAGGGAGGTCGAGGCCGGTGATTATGGTAGTAGTAGTATGGTGATGATTGTGGTAGTAGTGATTGATGATGGTGATTATGGTAGTAGAATTTAAACCCGGGCAACGCCAGGTACCCCTCCTAGTTATTAATATTATTTACATTCTAGTCATGCTAATAACTATGTTGGATATTCAGGAAAAAACTTTCAAAACTTTTAGCATTGAAGTATTCTTTAATACGACCCGGGTTTCTTCGCTTCTGCGAACTAGGTAATTTATATCCTTGATTCTATCCGGTTGAATCAATTGAGTGTCGTCAGCATATTGTATAACATGACAATTGTTCATTATTTGAGAAAGGTCATTCACATATATAGTAAACAAAATGGGACCAAGTACAGATCCCTGAAGCACTCCATAGGAAATCTCCAGCTTGTCAGATAAAATTACCTATTCGGACAAACTGAGTTCTAATACTCAAGTAGCTGTTGAACAAGAAGGGATCTACTCCAATCTTTATACATTTATTAAGTAAAATATGATTACACACACTGCCAAATGCCTTGGATAGGTCGCAGGAGAGAGAGAGAGAGAGAGAGAGAGAGAGAGAGAGAGAGAGAGAGAGAGAGAGAGAGAGAGAGAGAGAGAGAGAGAGAGAGAGAGAGAGAGAGAGGAAGGCGAGAGAGAGGATTAATACAGACAATATTTACATCTCCATAGACTCTA
This sequence comes from Lithodes maja, assembly GCA_037953745.1. Classification (NCBI taxonomy): domain Eukaryota; kingdom Metazoa; phylum Arthropoda; class Malacostraca; order Decapoda; family Lithodidae; genus Lithodes; species Lithodes maja. The sequence goes on along the minus strand of JBAKBP010019004.1, from coordinate 42,479 downwards.
CACATGAACTAAGTTTGTTTTTCTCATATGTGGGACATATCATAGGATATAGCACGGTAATAAACATATAATACATAGCTGTATAAATGTTTAAGATAACAAGATAACCTGATAAGAGAACAAAGCGGGTATATACAGACGAGGTTAAAGTAGTGGGTTGTCACAAATAATAGGTATGAAAAGGAAATTAAAGTGTTCATAATATTATATATATTTAAAAGCATATTGGTAGTAATAAATTCACCTTAACCAAGGATAGAATGGTAAATCACCATTAATACAACAAATTATAGCATATAAGTAACACCCCGTTCTTAAAATTAATCATAAATTACAAACCCCAATGTACTTGAATAAACGAATGAAAGCATATGGTCCTCCCGGGATTCGAACTCGGGACACCACACCCAGAAAAAAAGCACCTAAACCATTACACCACCAACACAGTTAAAGGTTTATACCCTTCATTTGTTACACTATGTTCTACTTTCATTATAGAAGTTCTTTTATAATTTTAGCGTTAAGGAAGAATAATATAAACACACGAAGAAGCCTACATTGTAAACAGTTATATGGGTGTATATAAAATAATCACCGTTTTCAATATTACCCATATAATGGCATATTGGCATTAATAAACCCATCTAACATAAGGGTAGAAAGCTAAAACACTATCAATATGCCGGTAGCCAATTACTTCATAATATACAGTACTCTTATATCTTTGTGTGGTGTTTTTGTTAGAATGGGATATTGATGCAAAAATACAGTCAAAATTATGGGTATAAAATGGGTATGGAAAAGGTATACAAGATAAATGGGTATATTGAGTGCGCTTTACTTTTCTATCCTTTTACAAGACTGGTTTATTACAACCAATATACCAAAAATAGGGTAGATTATGACGGACACTGTGTATACCCTTCTCCTTCCCATAATTGTTGAGAGTGTTTATGCATAACAGGCAACACTATAGTTGATGTACTTTTAGATGACGGTAAATATCCATGTCCCCATCTCCATTATTCACTTATTATGCCGATTTAAAGGAAACTATGTTGTTTATTATGATAATTTGGCATTCGTTTAACACAGACATAGCTGTTTCATATATCACTATTAAGGGGGTGTCTTTGTGTGGACCACCTTCTTCCACATGCTTAGCCCCATTAATTTTGAGATTTTAATAAGAAGTTCGCCTCATTAGTTTTGCTAGTTTAAGACCTTTCGCTCCATTTCTTTGTCAATTTTAAGACTTTTAATGTTATTTAGGTGCTATTTTTGTCCTGGCCAGCGATAGCGAGCCTACAATTTAGGAGAAAGCGGCCTTCAGCCGGGAGATTTTTCTAAAAGACTAATGTACAAATTTATCTCGAAGAGGGGTCTTGAGGGTATATTTTTAAGCTTGATAGAGTCCTTGGGTGGAAACTAAACAACAGAAGAAGAAGATCATAAATATCTGCCCTTAACCCCTTGTGTCCCAGCGACGTCTTTTTATTTTTATTCTAGCCATATTTAGACGATTTTGTGCAGTTTAACACTTAAAGAGCGGGGCCCGACTTAAGTCTGTATCCAAAAGCAGCAAGTTAGGAGCATTATTAAGGCTTTCAAAGGGTTAAAATCGAGTGCAAATGGCCGGGAGCGCAGCAGGCCACACGGCCGGCACCCAGGGCTTACCGCCGCTCACTAACTCACCCTCCCTGTGTTCTCGAGAGGCCGGCAGTGTAGCCAGTAGTGAGCATAGCTGGGAAAAATATACCGCTATATGCTAAACTCCCATGTTGGTGGTACCACTGTATGAGAACCACGAGTGCTACGTAGCTCGTTCTGGTCTCATTTTGAAGCTTTTAGCGCCTAGTTTTTTGCTGAATAAATTTCTTTTCATGCAGATACTTGATTTATCATTCAGGAGGGCCTGAATATGCCCAAATAAGCCCAAAACCCCCCGCTAAGCAAGGGTTAAGAAGGATCTGTAGTAGCAAAAATTGTCAAGTGAGATAGTTTGAGCCTGTTAATTGCTGGAGGCCCTTTGTAAACTGAATATACTCGTCCAATAGTAGCCAGAGTAAAGTTGAAAGGATGGCACCGGTACTGAAAGGGTTAAGTATCGATAAATCAGTTGGTATAGGCTTGAATTTACCATACCGACTATAGTACGGTACACACTTATACAAATATATCATGTAGTGTGGTGTAGCTGTACACAAACACACTATAGTACACACTTATACAAATATATCATGTAGTGTGGTGTAGCTGTACACAAACACACTATAGTACACACTTATACAAATACAGTATATCATGTAGTGTGGTGTAGCTGTACACAAACACACTATAGTACACACTTATACAAATATATCATGTAGTGTGGTGTAGCTGTACACAAACACACTATAGTACACACTTATACAAATATATCATGTAGTGTGGTGTAGCTGTACACAAACACACTATAGTACACACTTATACAAATATATCATGTAGTGTGGTGTAGCTGTACACAAACACACTATAGTACACACTTATACAAATATATCATGTAGTGTGGTGTAGCTGTACACAAACACACTATAGTACACACTTATACAAATATATCATGTAGTGTGGTGTAGCTGTACACAAACACACTATAGTACACACTTATACAAATATATCATGTAGTGTGGTGTAGCTGTACACAAACACACTATAGTACACACTTATACAAATATATCATGTAGTGTGGTGTAGCTGTACACAAACACACTATAGTACACACTTATACAAATATATCATGTAGTGTGGTGTAGCTGTACACAAACACACTATAGTACACACTTATACAAATACAGTATATCATGTAGTGTGGTGTAGCTGTACACAAACACACTATAGTACACACTTATACAAATATATCATGTGGTGTGGTGTCAAAGGAGAAAGTCAACACACACACATACAGCCTCACACTTCATTTTACTTTCTATTATATTAAAATTCCAATCCCTTGCCGAGGAAACGTGGAACGGAATTACAATGTGTGAAAAAGTGTTGGACTTGTCTAAACTAGTAGGAGACAATAAGCTAGAGTTCATTATTTGAATCTTTAATTCTTGTTTACTGTAGGTTTGCGTCTCTCTCACACACTAACTCACAACAACAACTCTCTCTCTTTCTGTTCGGTGGGGAGAGAGCCTTCTGCTTTGCTATCCTTCCCTTCCTTTTTGTAGCAAATTCTATGATAGCATTAAATCCGGACTGCCTAGTAGGGACCGACAGGCCTGTGCAGTCTATGTATCTATGTAACTCCATGTAGCTCTCACTTATTCACTCATTTACTCACATTCTTTCCGCTGTGCTATCATTGGTTTCCACATTTGTTTGAGGATTCTGCAATCTCTACTAAAAGTAAATCCTGACCACTCGCTTGGATCGTGAAGTCTGTGTGGTCAGTGTGTATATATATTTTTTCAAGATAGTGCGGATATAGTGATGTGTAATAGTAGTATCGATAACACTACACATGTAACTGATAGTAAAGATGAGAATACTGATAGAGTAGAATTTCCGTCTAGAGCTAGTAGTTCAACAGGAAATAATAAGTTAGCTAAACACAATAGAAAATTAGTTGCAAATAAAAGTAATAGGTTGTGGGTATATTATACAAATTGTAGGAGTTTATGTAACAAAATGAACGAACTTAGAGCACTCTTAGCACAGAGAATATAGACATAGCGCTAACTGAAACGTGGATTAATACAGAATCTAGGCATTTTTTAGCAGAATTTGATATTCCAGGATATAGTTTGTTTAAATATGACCGAACAAGTAGGAGGGGCGGGGGTATAGCAGTGTTTGTCAGGAGTACATTAAAAAGCTGTATTAAATCAGGTATTAGACTAAATAATGATAATGAAAGTGTTTGGGTAGAGGTTGTTGTTGTTGTTGTTCCCCAAGCTGCCTGGCCGAACAGCCCCGAAGCCCAGAGCAAAGCCAAGGCCACAACCGAGCGCCCCCACAGAACCCTCCCTGCTTACCACAATAAAGCCTGGGTGACCGAAGCCACTCCATGGCGGGGAGCGGAGGAGGGTGCGGAAATGCCAGGGAACCAAAGCCCCACCCAGGGCCCTGTGCCCCTCAGCAATTATGAAGAGAAAGTTGAGGGGCAAAGGAAAAATGTGACGCTTTCGCTTCCAATCTTGATAGATTGGGAGGTCAATCCAAGGAAGAGGCGCCGTCACTTGAGATCTAGAGAATATATAAGTAAAAGGAACAGTCAGAGTAAGCTATGGGTATGGCAGAGATCGCTCAGTTCTCACTCTGATAGACCAGCCCATCACCACATGACTAGAACCCAATCCTCTCAGCATAAGCTAGGAAAGGCCCTAGAAAGCCGCCTTTGGCGAGGGGATAGCTCCCCTATTTCAACCCCTTTCGGGGTTGGGCACCCGCCTGGGTAGAGGTTAACGAAGGTAGTGAGACCATAGTTATTGGAGTTATATATAGACCGCCTAATATGAGTAGAAATGGCGGAACATCGTTATGGGAGGAAATTAAAATAGCGTCAAGGTTTAGCAATGTGTGCATTATGGGGGATTTTAATTTTCCGAACATTGATTGGCAGCACCAAATAGGCGACTCTGATTCAGTAAGAGTTTATTGAGGTAGTACAAGATAGTTTTTTATTTCCAATTCATAGATACGCCGACTAGAGGTATTAATATTCTTGATTTAGTTTTCAGTAACAATGAACATATGATAAATGATGTATAGATTGGTGACCACCTAGGAAATAGCGATCATAAATCTATTTATTTTAATAGACAATGGACAGGGAATGCTAAAGAGAATACGACACTTATCCCAGATTTCAGAAAAGCCGATTATGGTGGGCTAAGAAGAGACTTAAGGGTGGACCCTATTGTTAAGCAATTAAGTCAGGATATGCCAGAGTTAAACTTGCCACCTACATATAACCAGTTTATTGCTTCACTCCACAATTCTCAAAATAAATATATCCCTAAAAGAAGATTTAGATCGACGCAGAACCAACCAAAATGGATGACTAATAAGCTAATAGATCTTATAGGAAAAAAGAAAGGAATATATAGAAAAATAAAGAAAGGCGAAAATCATTTACATAATATACTATCAGACTATCAAGACAGGTCAAAAAGGAAATCAGGAAAGCAAAAAGAAATTATGAAATAAGGATAGCCAGTGACTCAAAAAATAACCCTAAAGCTTTTTACCAACTATATAAATCTAAAGTTAGAGATGTAATAGGCCCCCTAAAAACTTCAATAGGAGAAATAACAGAAAATGATTTAGAAATGTGCAGTACATTAAATAGTCGGTTTCTTTCCGTTTTCACTAATGAAAATTTGGCACAGATTCCAGAAGTAAATATGGTATATAGTGATAGTATAGAAAATATGTTAAGTACAGTTAGTATAAGTAGAAATGATGTGCTTATGGAAATTGACAGACTGAAACCTCAAAAATCGCCTGGTCCTAACGAGGTATATGCTAGACTATTAAAAGAATGCAGAGATGAGTTAAGTAGCCCATTAGCATTTTTATTTAACAAGTCATTAGAAACAGGTTTAGTTCCAGAAGCTTGGAAGCTTGCAAATGTAGTTCCGATCTTCAAAAAAAGTGATAAATCGATAGCATCCAATTACCGTCCCATTAGTCTCACATCAATCATAGGAAAGTTGCTAGAGTCTATTATTGCTAGGAAAATTAGAAGCCACTTAGAAAAAATTTAACTTAATAAATTCTTCTCAGCATGGATTCACTCAGGGATGTTCTTGCCTTACTAATTTGCTTAGCTCTTTCTCAGAGGTATATGAAGCAGTAGATAGTGACACGTCATATGATATTATTTATTTAGATTTCAGTAAAGCTTTCGACAGAGTCCCTCATGAGAGATTGATGAGAAAGGTTGAGGCACATGGAATAGGAGGATCGTTGTTGGGATGGATTAAGTCATGGCTAATTGGTAGGAAACAGAGAGTCAGCATAAATGGTACCAAGTCAGAGTGGGGAGCAGTCAAAAGTGGTGTCCCCCAGGGATCGGTATTAGGTCCCCTGTTGTTTCTTATATACATAAATGACCTAGATTTAGGTATAACTAGTAGGATAAGTAAATTCGCAGACGATACTAAAATGGAGAGATCAATTGATTCAGATAGCGATATAGAGTGCCTCCAAAGGGATCTAGATACCTTACATAAATGGTCAGTAAATTGGCAGATGAAGTTTAACATTGACAAATGCAAGGTATTAAAGATAGGGAAGATGCAAACAAATGTTAAATATAAACTAGCTAATTTAGAATTAGAAAATTCAGACTGCGAGAAAGATCTAGGTGTGTTTGTTAGCAATGATTTGAAGCCTAGAAAACAGTGTATAAGCGTTCGTAATAAGGCAAACAGGATTCTCGGGTTCATCTCTAGGAGTGTGAGTAACAGAACTGCTGATGTTATCTTAAAACTTTACTTATCATTAGTGAGACCCCATATGGATTATGCTGTCCAATGTTGGTGTCCTTATTATAGAATGGACATAGATTCATTGGAGAGAGTACAGCGTAGAATGACAAAAATTATCCATAATATTAGAAATCTTCCGTATGAAGAAAGGTTGAAGAAATTAGGTTTACATTCGTTAGAGAGACGCAGAGTTAGAGGGGATATGATAGAGGTGTTCAAGTGGGTTAGTGGGATTAACAAAGGGGACATGACAAATGTACTAAAGCTCAGTGATAGCGAAAGAACTCGTACCAATGGTTTCAAATTAGATAAATTTAGTTTCAGAAAAGATATAGGCAAATATTGGTTTGGTAACAGAGTTGTAGATGGGTGGAATGGACTACCAAGTGCTATTGTGGGATCTAAAACGGTAGGGAGCTTTAAGATAAAATTGGATAAACATATGGACGAGAAGGGTTGGGTGTGAAGGGGGATCAGCCCGGTTGGGCCAATCAGCGCTCTGCAGACCCCCATAATCCTGCGTTAATCTCTAACCGTTTGGTAAGATGATCCTCATGGTACTAGTGTTGAGCCTATAATTGGGCTTTGTAATTGAATTGGGGTTGTGTGGGACAGGGATCTGCCTTGCTTAGGCCAATCGGCTTTCTGCAGACTCCCATTTTCTTATGTTCTTATGTTCTTATATATATATATATATATATATACCGGTATATATATATATAATTGAAAATCTCTCTCTCTCTCTTTGTCTACTGTATATATCTATATATTTCTCACTTGCTCTAGATGTCATACAATCTGCCTGCTCTGATTATTGAGAGAGAGAGAGAGAGGCCATCTAAGTGCCAGCTGATAATCCCCCCCCCCTCTCTCTCTCTCTTTCTCTTGCCCAATACACACACACACACACACACACACACTAGGGTAACAGTATACCAAAAGTTATTCAGCTCCAATATTTCTTAGCCTTTTGAGCTATCGCTATCATGCAAAAACTATTTATCAACTTGTATCAACAATATTATATATTATGCGTTTTTGGATTCCTAATTTGAGCATACCGGTAGTGTTAATGCCCTCTATGGTGAACTAAGTGTATTGTGTTTGCTTCACTCGGGTTCTACACTGTATACAATATACGGTATGAACAGGGTAAAAGAAGGATATGAAAAAGGTATACCGATACTATAAAGTATTCGGGTATATTGACAGTGATTTACCTCTGTATCCTCATATGTGACGTGTACAGTATTATCAATACCAATATACCTTTATACGGATGTGTTGTTATAAACACTTTAATTATATTTTCCTTATCCATATTGTTTTACAATACTGGAATAGTTCTGGTTCTGGATTAAAGAACAAAGCTGATATGGACTACTATATCTTCAACTACCTTCCCAAATCATACCGAGTAGCAACCTGAACCTACAATTAATAACAGGGCGGGTGCCCAACCCCGAAAGGGGTTGAAATAGGGGAGCTATCCCCCCGCCAAAGGCGACTTTCTAGGGCCTTTCCTAGCTGATGCTGAGAGGATTGGGTTCTAGTCATGTGGTGATGGGCTGGTCTATCAGAGTGAGAGCTGAGCAATCTCTGCCATACCCATAGCTTACTCTGACTTTTCCTTTAACTTATATATTTTCTAGATCTCAAGTGACGGCGTCTCTTCCGTGGATTGACCTCCCAATCTACCAAGATTGGAAGCCAAAGCGTCACATTTTTCCCTTGCCCCTCAACTTTCTCTTCATAATTACTGAGGGGCACAGGGCCCTGGGTGGGGCTTTGGTTTCCCGGGCGTTTCCGCACCCTCCTCAGCCCCCCGCCATGGAGTGGCTTCGGTCACCCAGGCTTTATTGTGGTCGGCGGGGAGGGTTCTGTGGGGGCACTCGGTTATGGCCTTGGAATTGCTCGGGGCCTTGGGGCTGTTCGGCCAGGCAGCTTGGGGAACAACAACAACAATTAATAACATTCATATATTTCCATATCTACAGGGTTTGTTTCACATTACTTTCAGTTCAGCAATTAGGCTACGATGAACATTCTCAAAGGACCCTTTTTTAACCCAGGTATTTTGGACCTTGCTCCAACAACACAAACTCGGGTCTTCCATATAGGTAATACTACAATTATCAACTCTGCGTAAGCAGAGTTTGGTATCGCCCCCCCCCCCTCCCCGTATAGTGGGTACCACCGGAAAAAAATGTCTGTCGTCGTCGTCGTCGTCGTCGTTGTCGTTGTCCGTCTGTCTCGAAACTCCTCCTAGACCGTTGGACGTATTTTCACCAAATTTCACACGAACATTTGTTGGCGTGAATGCGAACGTTAGTAAAAAAAAGATTTTTTGAATTATGCAATAGTTATAATTTTAGGTCCAAAACCGGAAAAAAATGTCTGTCGTCGTCGTCGTCATTGTCGTTGTCCGTCTGTCTCCAAACTCCTCCTAGACCGTTGGACGGATTTTCACCAAATTTCACACGAACATTTGTTGGTGTGAATGCGAACGTTAGTCAAAAAAAGATTTTTTGAATTTATGCAATAGTTATGATTTTAGGTCCAAAATATGGTTCCCCCCCCACCACCCAGCAATGATGGCGTCCTGGGAGCGAAAACATCGCGCTACTCATTTGCTAGGTTAAGTTAGTTTAGTTGACATTAGAAGTGATGGTACTAATATTTGGATTTATGGTGATAGTAGTGATGATGGTGATAATAGTAGTGATGATGGTTGTAGTTGTATTGATAATGATGACAGTAGTGATGATGATGACAGTAGTAGATATGATGGTGACAGTACTAGTAGTAGTAATGATGGTCATAATAGTAGTGATGATGGTGACAAGTAATGATGATAGATGTAGTGATGATGGTAGTGACGATGGTTGAGTATTAGTGATGATGGTGAGTAGTAGTGAGGATGGTGAAAGTTGTAGAGATGATGACAATAGTTGTGGTGATGAAGATCATAGTAATGGTGATGATGGAAGTAGTAGTGATGATGGTGACAGTAGGATAAATGATGGTAATATTTGTGACAGTAGTAATGATGATGGTCATAGTAGTAGTGATGATGTTAACAGTAGTAATGATGATTGTAAGATGGTGGTGATGATATTAGTAATGATGGTTGATAGTTGTAGTATCAATGATGATAGTAGTGATTAAGATGGTAGTGACAATGGTGACAGTAGTAGTGATGATGGTGAGAGTAGTAGCGATGATTGTAAATGTAGTAGTGATGATGATCATAGTAATGGTGATGATGAAAGTAGTCGTGATGATTGTGGCAGTTGTAGTGATGATGGCAGTAGTAGTGATGGTGATTGTGATTGATGATGATATTAGTAGTGATGATGGTAACCCATCGCAGAGTTGGGTATGCCGTTTTTATTTTGGGCAAAACGGCACGTCTACTTTATTCCAATTATTCATAATAAGACTCATTATCAACAGCCATACTCTATTTATATGAAAAACAAACCAATTCATCTATATATAAAATTCACAAATCAAGAAAGTCAAAATACTTGCCTTGAAATACATGTTTATATACTGTATACTGTATATATATATATATATATATATATATATATATATATATATATATATATATATATATATATGTATATATATATATATATATATATATAAAATCTTGAACATTTACACTAGTTTTACAAACAGGAATTATCTCTTACAGCTGAGTGAGGAGGAGTGTCTTGTACGAATGACCCCTATGCTCGTCGACCCTTGCTTTGAAAGCTCTTATTGTGCTTCCAAAATACCAATAATATACAATACAATAAGAGCTTTCAAAGCAAGGGTCGACGAGCATAGGGGTCATTCGTACAGGACGGGCCTTCCACTGAACACTCCTCCTCACTCAGCTGTAAGAGATCATTCCTGTTTGTAAAACTAGTGTAAATGTTCAAGATTTAAAAGTTATAGACACTGGACCAAATCATCATATATATATATATATATATATATATATATATATAATATAGAATATATCACAAATACACGTGAGCCACTAAATGTTTCTAGTCTCTCAGTGGGGATCGAACCGTCGACCATCAGGACGATAGCCGACGCTTTAATCAATACTGCCGTGAGACTGCCGTGGTGTAATTTATTAAAGCGTCGGCTATCGTCCTGATGGTCGACGGTTCGATCCCCACTGAGAGACTAGAAACATATATATACTGTATATATATATATATACCGGTATATAAAATTAATTATCATTATTATTATATTTATTATTAGTAGTAGTAGTAAAACTAAAATATGTTTTACAAATTATGCACACACCATCAAGTAGGCCTATTAAAACTGTTATATTTGTATTTCTCCTTAAAACAATCGATTTTGTCAAGTCGACAATAGCAGCGCATTGAATACATTCCGGAAATGTTGCCGGAATTAAATAATTATTAAAGAGTTCGGGAAAAATCGCTTGTGTAAATCCGTTTTAAGCCGGTGTCACAGAACAAAGTTTATCGGCTATACGTATCGGAGCCTTGAATCCTTTACAAGTTATCATGCTAATTTGATTGATTTTACGGTTTGTTCTTATATTCAATTGTACTGTACACGATTAGGAGCTCTAAGATACAACATTCAGTCATAATCAAAGAATAAATTGTCAGATTATAGACTCGATTTTAGCTTTCTGTGGCTCCAATACATCCGCTGCTAATGTACTCATGTGACACGAAAGATTACAATAGAGATTTTATCTTTTAAGGGGATCGTCCACCCCTTACTTAGAGGGTGTCAAGAATATGTGTTTGATTTCAATGAAATTTGACACACAAGTAGAGAACTATAAGATGTTGACATATATCAATTTTGAAGAAATTATTACAATTGGTTTTAGGATTAGGACCAAGCTATTGTAAAATTACGGTGAAAATAGGCTTTCCTAGCAATGTATCTATTCCTACAAATTTGCCTGTATATTATTGTTATTGTGTTTCAACAATACACAGAGGATGGCTTTAGCTGTCAAATAAATTGTTTATAATTGTGGTCAAATTATTGAATTAGGCGATTAAGAAATTTGGTGACTTTGTGTATTGTTTTGTTTACGACATTGACAACATGGTGTGTATGATACTGCAAGAATATATTTTAAACAATTAGAGCCTTATCGATTTGTTTCAGTTTCTTCCAATGATATATATACATATAATATATATATATATATATATACTGTATATATATATATATATATATATATATATATATATATATATACTGTATACATCATTGCTATAAGACAAATAATTACAAAGCCTATTGCGTTTAAATCTCACAACATTACATTTTCATTAAAACGCCTGTAAAGTTGGAGCAGTGTTTACAAGTAGATGAACTTGACTTCCACGACAAATTACGTTGTGTACGTGATGCTTATTTTAATGCTAAGGCTTTCTGTATATATTATAGTGCATGTAGATAGCACAGTGGATAGCGACGTGGACTGCAGACCAAAAGGACCTTAGATCGAGTCCACGCCAAAACGTCAGGGTTTTTTCCGAGGTGATCTGATCGTTCCTGCTGTTCTACAAGTATCCTGGCTACACCGACAAGTCAAGAAAACACCCCCTATATCGTCAAGAATTCATAGCATAGAAGATGCCCAACTATATTCGAAGATGCTGTGAACGACCGTATAGCTGCTTTCTCCAAATCAAGTGACGTGTATAAATAAGGTGTCATCATCTAGTATGGAAGAAAGGAAACAGCCAACACCTTGAAGCTCCACTGAGACCATCTAGTGCGACACATATGAAGCATCCAACATCTCGAAGCTTCAATCGATAATCTCGGGGCCTCGTAAGAGTTACAGGCTACTGAAAAGCCTACAGTCCCACGGTTGAGACATAGAAAACAAAACAAAAACTAGATGTATACATAATATACACAGACATACAAACACCATGCTCTGGTACAGGTGTAGTGATGTTGTAAGTCTACTTATTGTAGACATGTAAAAAATCACATTATTGTTGGTTGCTATAAAATATTAGCACCTGGTCCCCTCTCATTGCACAAATTATCACTTCAGTACATTTGACGATATCCTGAATACAGCATATTTCACAAGAAGATATTGCAGGGTATCATGTCATCAAATGACATTGTAATATCATGGATGCCTGTCTGTGGGTGAGGGAAAATATCAGGGAAAATATTCATACTGCTGGATGATAGCTGAGAAGCCCTTCTTAATAACAGGTGGAAAATGGCACTCCATCTCTTCATACTGGATATTTGCAATCCTGCTGTACCGGTACCGGTATGTTCCGTTACTCAATGTGTCAAAACCTATAGTTTACACAACTTCATTGATCCGCAACTTCATTAAGACAATATTTTGAGACTATTATTCTTTGCATTGGCATCGACAAATAGACTGAAGGTATAGTATCCTTGGAGACAAGTTTCTTAAAGGAGTGTATATTAGAAGCTGCTAGCTCAGAGTTGCGGAAATGAGTTGAAGGAAAAAGCTCTCGTGTTAACGTTACCGTCCAGAGTGTCAAACCGGGGCAATGTTGTTTTGGGGACTAGATTGAGTGTGAGAAGAAATACAGGAAAATGTGAAGGCAGTTGTATTGTGTAGGCCATTTAATAACTTCCAGGTACATAAAGGCAACTACAGTATAGAGTATAATGTTATCTTTGATTATATAATAATAATGACTAAATTTAAGGGACTGTTTTTGGCCAGTGGGTGAACAGTTTCTCGTTTGGCAGCCTGATTTATCGTCTAAAGGCAGATATTTTATTTTCCGGCAAATTCTGATCCACAAGTTCGTAAAAGCAACATATTAAGACAATGTTGCTTTGGTATCGGCAGCTAAACAGGAGGTAGATTATTATAGTCGACCGGAATCGTATCAAAGTGTACCGGGTACTTCAGAAAGTGTCAGGTCAGAGTTGAGGGGAAATGTGTTCTTGTGGTACCATCTTAACACTGTCTGGTGCGAGGCGGCTCTTTTAGGGACCTCCCTATTTCACTCCATGAATTTCAAGAGTAAGAGGGTGGTGAAGAGAGTAGTGAAGGAAAGTAAGAGAAGAGTAGATGAGGAATTTGGAAGGAATCTGAGTGTAAAATGGAGGGAGAGTAAGAAACTGTTCTGGAAAGAAGTCAAGAAAGTTAGGGAAGGTAGCAAGGGAAACAGTAAGGGTGTGAAAGATAAGAATGGGAGAATGCTAGCCGAGAAGCAAGAGAGAGTCGAAAGATGGAGGGAGTACTTCAGTGAGTTGCTAAATGAAAGGAATGAAGAGCCAGCAAACATAGCTGGATATGGTATGGGAGGGAGAAGAAGAGAAGTAGTGGAGGAGGAGGTGGGGATCAGGAGGTCAGAAGTGTGGGAAGCCATGAAAAGAGTGAAGTTGGGGAAAGCACCAGGAACAGATGGAGTGTGTGGGGAAATGTTGAGGTATGGTGGTGAGATAGTGATAGAATGGGTATGGAAAATGTGCAAACTAGCATGGGAGAAGGGGAGTGCACCCGATGACTGGAAGACTGGCATAATAGTCCCCCTATATAAGGGCAAAGGGGAAAGAGGAGTGTGTGGTAACCACCGAGGAATATGTCTTCTAAGCGTAGTAGGGAAGGTATACAGTAGGGTAGTGATTGAGAGAGTGAGAGTGAGAACGGAGAAATGGATAGGCGACGAGCAGGGAGGCTTTAGGAAGGGAAGAGGATGTGTAGATCAGATTTTTACCCTGAATTGTGTTGTGGAGAAGTATCTGGAGAAGAAACAAAAGGTGTATGTTGCCTTTATGGACTTGGAGAAGGCCTATGACAGAGTGGATAGAGAAGGTTTGTGGAAAGTACTTAGAATATACGGAGTAGAGGGCAAGTTGCTGAAAGCAGTGAAGAGCATGTATGAGGGTGCAAAGGCGGCAGTACGTGTGGAGAGTGAGCAGAGCGAGTTCTTTGACCTGAATGTTGGTTTGAAACAGGGGTGTGTGATGTCCCCGTGGTTGTTTACTGTATATATGGATGGAGTTATGAAAGAAATACTATCAAGAGCAGTGGATGTTGGTGTATCGCTGAAAAGGGAGGGAATTGAGTGGAAGCTACCTATACTGCTGTTTGCGGATGATACAGTTCTGATGAGTGATAATGAATGGGAGTTGCAGGGTCTGGTAAATGAGTTTGGAACAGTGTGCGAAAAACGGAATTTGAAGGTAAATACGGGGAAGAGCAAGGTTATGGTCTTCGAAAGGGGTGAAGTCACAGAGTGTGAGGTGAAGCTGAACGGTCAGGCTATGGAGATCGTCAACTCTTTTAAGTATCTGGGCAGTGTGTTGAGTAAAGATGGGACTATGGATGAAGAGGTGCGGGAGAGGGTACAACAGGGGAAGAGGGTTGTAGGAACGCTAAAAGCAGTAACAAGAAATAGGGTGGTCAGTATGGAAGTGAAGAAGTCCTTGCATGACAGTGTGGTAATCCCGACACTGACTTACGGAAGCGAAGCATGGACGTTGGTTGAGAGACTCAGACCAAGAGTGAGAGCAGTGGAAATGAATTACTTAAGGAGTGCGTGCGGAATTACATGGAGGGATAGACAGACTAATGAGGAAGTAAGAAGGAGGTGTGGTGTGGAGGTAGATGTGCTGGAAAGTGTGAAAAGGAACAACTTGAGATGGTTCGGCCATATGGAACGTATGGAAAGCGAGAGAATGACTAAGAGGGTGTACGAGAGCGAGGTGGAGGGACAGAGGGGAGAGGTAGACCGAATATGAGGTGGAAGGATGGAGTGAGGAACTACATGAATGAAGGCGGTGCTGGTTGGGGGGAGGGGCGTCGACTGACTGGGGACAGAGGTGCATGGGGGCGGTTCGTTCGTGGCCACCCCTTCGGGGATCACGGCGTCAGGCAATAGATAGATAGATAGAATTTCAAGATTTTAAGACCTTCACCTCGTTTACTTGGTGATTAGGTAATTATAAAACACTTCACCCCATTCAAGTGATGATTTGTTAATGGACGAGCACTAGCGAGCCCGGCCGAGGCTGGGCCATTTTACTATATTAAGTTTGAAAGTTTTTTGTTTTATTATTATTATTATTATTATATATTTTTTTAATAAATGTATCTATTTTTTAAGCCTAGGGGGTTAACCCCCAGAGCCCCAGTGACGCAAACAGTGCGTCGGCAATGTATGTAACGCTAAACCCCAGCGACGCAGACGTCTGCGTCAGTGTCACTCCGGTCCTAATTACTCCGGTCCTATGGCACCTAGAGGGCTCAAATTTGTATGGGAACTGTGTAAGTATCCCACGCACCCATGCCGATGGTTGAAAACTCTCAAAGTCCAACCGCGTGAGCGCGCAAAAACATGTTTTTTTGGGAAAATTGCCTTCAATTTTTTACTCTTGTAAAATACGTTTTCGGGGGCTCTGTAGGACCATTTTTTGAGCTTTTTGATCGGTTTTTCGTGGTTTTTCCTTCATTCCTAACCCATTCGCTATTGTTTCTGGAAAAAAAAAATTCAGAATCAGCCGGTCCTGGGTGATACATTTATAAATATTTAGCTGGTACTCAGCGGGTTAACTAAAAATACATTACTCGAAAATGGCTAAGGCAATAACAAAACCTGGATAGTAATAAAACAAAAACGCCATAAATAAACTATATAATTATTAACTGCCCTCCTTCACCTTTATAGTTGGCTAATACCATTTATGTATACTATATTTTACGGTTATATTTTCTATGCCAACTGCATCGTGTATCAGTTATGCCCCTTTCCCACTGATGCAAATTTATACGATTTTCCTCGCCGAGGACGTAGTTTTGTCATTTCGCAACGAATTTGTGGGACATTTACGATTTTGACCGTTAAAAACCGTTGACAAGTTTACACTCGGCGACGATGTTGCCGATGGATAAGACATAATCGGCTACATTATGCGACGTCATCGGCAAATTGAGCGATGGTTCGCCGATGATCTCGGCGAGAACAGTCACATTTTGAATAAAATATTGCGAAATAATGCGAAGGATGAACGAATCCTCGGCGTATGTTCTGCGACGTCTTCGGCGAATTAAGCGATGGTTCGGCGGTGACCTCGTTTTGCATATGTTTCATGGCACAAACATAATAACATAAGAAAACGGGAGTCTGCAGAAAGCCGATCGGCCCACACAAGGCAAATCCCTGTCACACCCAACCCCAATTACAAGGCCTAATTATAGACCCAACTCAACTCACTAATGCCTTGAGGACTGACCTCACCAAAACGGTCAGAGATCAACACAAGATTACGGGGGTCTGCAGAGTGCCGATTGGCCCACACCAAGCAGATCCCCCCTCATACCCAACCCATCTCGTCGAAAATGTACAAATTTATCTTGAAGGGGGGTCTAGAGTTTTTTGTTTTAAGTTTGATGGAGGCCTAGTGAGGAAACTAAGAAATAAAGGAATAAATGACCAAACAAACGGTCCGTCTCCCCTTAAGGCGGGATGGGCGTAATATTTGCTCATTTATATATGTGTTTATAATTTATTTAGTTTCATCCCTAGACCTCCATCAAGCATATAAAGCACCCCCCAACACCCTCCTTCAAGATCAATTTGTATATTTTTCGATAGAAAAATATCCTGGCCGAAGGCCGGTTCCTCAAAAAGTACAGGCTCGCTATCGCTAGCCAGGAAAAACTTGACGCCTAAATGACACGAAAAGTCTTAATATTGACAACGAAATGGGGTGAAATGTCTTAAAAATCGCCAAGCTAATGGGCCGAACGTCATAAAATATGAAAACTAATGGGGTTAACCATGAGGAAGAAAGGGGACCAGAAAAACGACCCATCTCCCCTTAATTCGGATATTGGCAATGTCTTTGCCGTATGTTTACGAATTACGGCTTAATTGAGCCAACCTCGCTTTTTTTGTTTTCTCTTTCACTCCCTCTCTCTTTGCCTTGTATCCGTTCGGCCCAATTCAGCCTACTGTTTTAAGACGTTTACCCCTGTTATGTCGGGTTGTAATATTTACAACTCGTATTTATTTTTGTCTCCACAAAATTCCAATAATGGACTTATAGACCTTAATATAGCCCGACAGGGTCACACCGAACAATCTCTTACTAGCACAAAATAGGTATTCAATCAGGATAATACAGAACTCAATGACAACATACATAACAATTACACACAAGTTTATTCAAAGATATATATACCTGAAACTCAGAATGCAGCTTCACCTGGATAATTATTGGAACTATCAGGCAAGGAATATAAGGCATATAAATGGTAGATCATGAATGGGGAGCAATTGCTCTTAACTGTGGTTATAGATATCGGTAAATAAAATGGCAACAAAGATGGAACATGAACATAGAAATAATAACCCTTACTAATAACAATCGATATGAGTCGAGTGTCTTACGTGAATGAGACACTGTGAAGGGGGGGGGGGGGGGGGAATTGAGAGCAAAATACACACCCAGGTAGGCTGGGGGAGTCACACGGTAGAGGGGCGCGCCACAAAGGTAGCCGCGGTATTCTCAAGTGACCTTCCTACTTAAACTGTGGAGGTCAGGTACTGGACTGCGGTGGTGGAAATTAACTTCAAAGTTAATGCAACTAGAATTTTAATTTTAATAATGTTACTCTGAAATTTGTGGCAAAAGATTATTTAATTTATTTTACAAAAGATTAAGTAGGTGGACTAAATTATGTAATTTATAATGAATATCTTATATTCACGTCAACGATCGTATGTAAGAATAACGAAACGAGCCGAGGAATTCAGATATAAAGTTGGCGTATAATTATGAATGAACTATAAAATAAATCTATTTAATTACACTGGCGAGAAATTATAATTAACTAAATTAAGTTAGTCAACGTATGCTCGGGAAGTGCTTATGATTAAAAGCGTAAAAGGATAATTAACAAAGAGTTTGGGCGCATACGACGAAGTTATGGTGAAGAAATGAATTAACAGAGTCTTACAATGAACATACACTAGAATTAAAGGTGAATGGTAAGTGATGTGGAATTAAGTAACATAATCTATGCAATGCTGGAATTCCTGAGCATGAAGAATCAGAATTACTTACATCAGTAATCAAATGAACGTCAATACGAATTCATAAAATAATTACAAGGTTGCTTATGTAATCGAACGTAATCAGGGAAGCTGGGGGAAATAGGTTTTCACAGGGATGATTAGAGGGATAAAAATTATGTTAAGGTAAATTAGTTATAAAAGTGGGCGTAGGTTCTAGGTAAAGTCAGTTAGGGATGGAAATCAAATCACGAAATACACTTCGACCTCAACTCACAAAATACATAACAGAATACATACAGTATATGGTAAGATCTGTGAGCGTGTGGCAAAATGAATAACTGAACACAACTATATAACGTATGCGTAAGACGTTCTGCAGAAAATTAATCAAATAATAGGTTTAAGACTTATACACAGTTTTAACACAGATGGTATGTAAGTTTCAGAAGGATTAACGCAGTACGCAATTAAGGATCTTGGGCACAGATCTCAGATGTAATTAGCACAACATGGATCACATATCTTACTCTACCTTCACAACAATAACACAACGAAAACACACAGAACACTTAGGGAATATTTGGAGGGCAGGGGAAGAGAATGCAGGTCTGGCAAACGTTGGTCGTAGGTCCGAGGTGCAGCACTTCCAGGGTGTAGGGCGTAACCTGAGCAGCACTTCAGGTGGGTAGGGCGTCGTCGAGCAGCACTTCCGGGGGGTAGGGCGTCGTTGAGCAGCACTCCCGGGGTGTAGGGGATCGTCGAGCAGCACTTCAGGTGGGTAGGGCGTGGCTCGAACAGGATTTCAGGGGCACTTCAGGTAAGCACACTCTCCAGGCAGGGCAGGGGCAGGCTGGTACAAGCTACACTGTTAATTAGCTACTCGGTTCCTGGGTAGGGGTTGAATAGTATTGTTCGTGTAGTTTGCATACTTCCCTACAATTTTCTTGAGATAATGTGCAGCTTTTTCCTTGACTCTCGTGTACAGGTTTTCAAGATCAGAGGGATATGGGGAAATGGTTGTGATGAAGTTGTGAGGTAATTACTTATCGTCGGTATACATAGTGGCTGTTTACATGGATACATATATGCTAGGTAGTTTAATAATGGAGAAACGGGATATGTACGGACTCGTCCATGAGCTACATTCCTAAACAAACATTGTTGTAGCTCGCCTAATAGTTGTTCTTGGTAGAGGTTTCTTATATCTCCCGGTCTGTCACAATGTGTCCTCTTGTCTATATCCATTTATATCAATAGACTTCAGGCCGTTGATGTTTTATTTGCATAACCATTTCTTCCGTGTATTCCATATCCGGGAGCTGAGGAAATGGTGCGCTGTGGTTGGCTGTGAGGGCTGGGGGGGCATCACCCGAACAGGTGGCTAATTAGTTGGGAGGACTTCCCCTACCTGTGGCTGTTGTCATAGAAAACGGGGAAACAGGGGTCGCTTTGGCCAGAGCATGGGCAAACAGAGGTGGCTCTTGTATTTCTCTTGTCTTCTCCTGTTGCTCTCTTGTCTTTATAGGGTCTTGGAGTTGCAGACTGGCTATTCTGCAACTGTTTCTTGGATGGCTTATCTTCAGACCCGTCATTTCACCAAATTCCTCGTACAAAAAGTCGCGACCCCGCGATTTAATAATATAGGATCTGGTGGTGGGTGAGTTGATGACAGGTGTTAAACTTTGGAGAGTGAGCAGTCGAAGTGTGGTAGGGACATCCGCCTTGGATAGGGTGTCCATGCTAATATTTATTTGCCAGTCGTCCTTAGCATATCTGGCCATGTTGAGTAGCTGACTTGGAGATTTTATAGCTGTAGGGACAACGTTTTTGAGGAAGGTGACACTGTTAATTTTCATGGCCGGCTGGGTTGCTGTAGGAGGCGCTGTAGTAGGAGAGGTGGTTGGAGCTAGTCTGCTTGTTGTCGTCGGTGAAGGTGTAGTGATGAGAGCTGGGGTGGTAGTACCAGGTAGAGTTGACCTTGCACTAACAGGGGTGGTCCAGAGTGTAGCTGGCAAGGTAGGTTGAGGGTGGTTCCGCCATTGAGGGGGCATCATACGACGACCAGATCTTGTACATGTGGGGTTAGACCGAATAGGTATTAGAGAGGGTTTGGAGACATGTGATAATGGGGAGGGGAAGGAAGCTGAGCTAGATGACAAGAGGTGGCCTATTTATTTTGTTGGGGGTTGGCCGAATTAAAGGAGAAGAATGTGTGCTACTAGAAGGTAGGGGACTTCTTTTGTTTAATAGAGGGAGAGGGCGTGCAACAGGTCGAGGGGAAAGACGAGATACAGAAGGAGCTGGAGACTTGAGTTTGGAAGCGTAAGATTGGGGCAGTGTCAGGCGTGACACCAAGGGAATAGGTAACTGCAGGGAAGTGATGAGCTAGGTTGAGTAATGGCAGGTACAGGTGTATGAGCTAGAGTAGGAATGTTAGCGATGACAGGAGTTGTAGGTTGAGTATTGGAAGGTTCTGAATAAGTAGGTAAACTAACAGATGGAGAAGCTTGGACAGGAACAAGCATAGAGGGTTGACAAGTTTGAGAGGGAAGGGTGGGAGGGGCAGAAACAGTGCGTGTAGGCAAAGCTGGAACAGGTGTGTACACTAGAGGGGGCGGGCGTGCTGGAGGTACAGGTGTGGGAGTATGAGGTAGAATGTTTACATCAAGAGGAGGCCTTTGGCGGCGTGACGGAGTGACAGGTAGAGAAAGCTAAGGGATGGTGGGTTCTGTGGATCCTAAATTGTGGTTATTAGTTGCAGGCAAAATGTCATTCTGATTGGGATCAGCAAGCATCACATTGTTCTAATCAATAGGCTGAAATCTACGTACATGCCTGTTACGATACGTGCGTGACTCACCAAAATAGTTGACGGTAACCTGGTAACAGTTTGGTACAGCTAAAATCTCAAACGGGCCTTTAAATCTGGGTTTTAGTTTGGATGGAACTGGTAAGTGTGCGACCATGACTAGATCGCCAATACAGTGGGGGCTGGCTTTTGGTGTTTCATCTGGTTGAAGATCTTTATCATTTTGGATTTGATGGAGGGCGTTCCTTAATGCACACGCTTTGCAAGACTTTGTGATGCGTTTGGCAGTGACATAGGGTGATGGTGTCCAATAAACCTGTTGAAATGTGGTGATGAGTTTCTGTTGAGCCAGATGGATCCCATTTTCCATATGGATGGACTGCATGGTTGATAATGCAGCTTGTTGAGTGATGACAATTTTCCCTCCCCTGGTGAACAAATTATCATCTCGTCTGGTCAATTGGCTTAATACATTCCGTGGCATCCAGTCTGGTTTCTCTTGTCTTTGGAATGTTTGTAGAAGAGCTTGTTGACTGTTGTCCAACGAGTCATGATGATATATGGCCAGAGTATAGGGTGTGGCGACTTGATGTAATTTAATTGATGTGGTAGCAGGCTAGGAGCGGTTAGGCATACCCCATTGACAGGGTCTTGGAGGGGTGGGGTCAACAGGACATCTCTTTTGACTGTGGGGTCTAAGGGCACCCAATTTTCATGACGTGGAGGGTCTTGAGAGATGACATGAGGGGAAAGGGGGAGGGTTTGTTCATTACTTTGGATTGCAGCAGTGACGGGAAGAAAGATAGGCAAAGGTTAGGTATATGAAGCAGTAGATAATGACAAGTCATATGATATAATATATTTAGATTTCAGTAAAGCTTTCGACAGAGTCCCCCATGAGAGATTGATGAGAAAGGTTGAGGCGCATGGAATAGGTGGGGCGTTGTTGGGATGGATTAGGTCATGGCTAATTGGTAGGAAGCAGAGAGTCAGCATAAATGGTACGAAGTCAGAATGGGGAGCAGTCAAAAGTGGTGTCCCCCAGGGATCTGTATTAGGTCCCCTGTTGTTTGTTATATACATAAATGACCTTGATTTAGGTATAACTAGTAGGATAAGTAAATTTGCAGACGATACCAAAATGGGGAGAACAATTGATTCAGATAGAGATATAGAGTGCCTCCAAAGGGATCTAGATACCTTACACGAATGGTCAGTAAATTGGCAGATGAAGTTTAACATTGACAAATGCAAGGTATTAAAGATAGGGAAGATGCATACAAATGTTAAATATAAACTAGCTAATGTGGAATTAGAAAACTCGAATTGTGAGAAAGATCTAGGTGTGTTTGTTAGCAATGATTTGAAGCCTAGACAACAGTGTATAAGCGTTCGAAACAAGGCAAACAGGATTCTCGGGTTCATCTCTAGGAGTGTGAGTAACAGAACTGCTGATGTTATCTTAAAACTGTATTTGTCATTAGTGAGACCCCATATGGATTATGCTGTTCAATTTTGGTGTCCTTATTACAGAATGGACATAGATTCATTGGAGAGAGTACAACGTAGAATGACAAAAATGATCCATAATATTAGAAATCTTCCGTATAAAGAAAGGTTGAAGAAATTAGGCTTACATTCGTTAGAGAGACGCAGAGTTAGAGGGGATATGATAGAGGTGTTCAAGTGGGTTAGTGGGATTAACAAAGGGGACATGACAAATGTACTAAAGCTCAGTGATAGCGAAAGAACTCGTACCAATGGTTTCAAATTAGATAAATTTCGTTTCAGAAAAGATATAGGCAAATATTGGTTTGGTAACAGAGTTGTAGATGGGTGGAATGGACTACCAAGTGCTATAGTGGGATTAAAAACGATAGGGAGCTTTAAGATAAAATTGGATAAGCATATGGACGAGAAGGGTTGGGTGTGAAGGGGGATCAGCAGGGTTGGGCCAATCAGCGCTCTGCAGACCCCCGTAATCCTGCGTTAATCTCTAACCGTTTTGGTAAGATGATCCTCAGGGTATTAGAGTGTTGAGCCTATAATTGGGCTTTGTAATTGGGATTGTGTGGGACAGGGATCTGCCTTGCTTAGGCCAATCGGCTTTCTGCAGACTCCCATTTTCTTATGTTCTTATGTTCTTATGTTCTGATTTTAACTGCTTGATATAGGCAAGGGAGGTTTGTGGTTTTGGTTTGATTTGTGAATGGTTATCAAAGGTTAAAGTTTGGTGGCTATAATTTATTGAGGCACCCAAAGCTATCAGAAGATCGAGACCTAAATAACCATCGTATTTAGTCTCTTCTGAATCTTAAATCACAAAAGAATGATTCACTCCGTGATTTGGAAGAGGGGTATTCACGTATAGTGGAAGAGTTTGACCAAGATTTGGAATAACTTGGTCATTCGCACTTACGAGGATAATGGGGGGAGGTCTTCATTGGTCCAAAAACATCTTTGTGTTTTCGATAGAATGGAAGGAACAGGCAAGAGCGGGAAGCCCCCGTATCTATTAGAAGTCGAACTTCCACCCCATTCAGGGTGATTTTTCGGTACCGTACACCGGCAGACCATTATCCGGTGTTTTATCATGAGCCCCCGCCATGGTCACGACGATTTGTTTGGGGGGGCCGCCTAAAAATCCAGTGGCTCTGGTTTTAAGGTTTCTGGTTGATGTCAAGTTCTTCTTCCATGTCTCCTTCGTTCAATCCCAGCAGTTCCATCTTCAATAATGGTGGAAATCTGACGCGGCTTAATCCAAGGGATCTGTGCCCACCAACTTGGAGTCCTGGTCCTTTTCCTGGTCAGTTTGCTGAATGACCTTTTGAGTGACCACAGCATGCAAGATCCGGTACAGAGTTTCCAGTCTGCAGGACAGATTCTTGCCCACTCCTCAGCCTTGTCAGCTGCCCTAGGAGCTACAGGGCGACTGTTGGAAGCTGTACTGGAAGTGGGGTGGTTGGTGACTTTACTGATCACAGCTAGTTTGTTGGTGGTGGCTTGTTCCCTGGATGTACGTAACGCCATTATTCTTCGGTTTACAGGCAGATCCGCGTCATAATTTGTATGTTCCACGATTGAGAAATGGTCAGCCACGGGATCAGGCAATATTCTGACCAAGGCTTTGAATATGGTTTTCTTCCTCTGGGCGGTGATTTCGTCCGGGAAGGCTGTCAAATCGATCTGGTGCAACTTTTCTACTGTTCCATCCAAATCCCCTGAGTATGTTACCTCATGGAATTTTTTATCTGCAATCGTTTGACCTAATACTGGATTGATGGCTGTCCGGACATAAACCTTGACTTGTGCCCAGGTTAACCCAGGCATGTTGTCATGCACGTATCCTGACACCTTTGTTGCATATTTACCCAGCTTAACCACAATTGTGTGTATCTTGGAAGCGTCTTCGTTCCCAAACATAATGTCTAGGACCGGTTTGACTATTTCCAGGTACGTGTAGATGTCGTAATCCTCGGGTTTAAATGCCGGGATATCAAGAGACCTAATGGCTGCCATGATGAATAATGTAAATACCAATTGAGTACCAGATTTTTTTTTTTTACAGTAAGAACACTCATGTTGATATGCCGTATCGAGTCACCGCTGCCGCCAGTGTTATGTCGGGTTGTAATATTTACAACTCGTGATATAGTCTCCACAAAATTCCAATAATGGACTTATAGACCTTAATATAGCCCGACAGGGTCACACCGAACAATCTCTTACTAGCACAAAATAGGTATTCAATCAGGATAATACAGAACTCAATGACAACATACATAACAATTACACACAAGTTTATTCAAAGATATATATACCTGAAACTCAGAATGCAGCTTCACCTGGATAATTATTGGAACTATCAGGCAAGGAATATAAGGCATATAAATGGTAGATCATGAATGGGGAGCAATTGCTCTTAACTGTGGTTATAGATATCGGTAAATAAAATGGCAACAAAGATGGAACATGAACATAGAAATAATAACCCTTACTAATAACAATCGATATGAGTCGAGTGTGTTACGTGAATGAGAAACAAAATAAAGAAACAAATCACAGTCTCAGTATGGGAGACACGGGGGGAATTGAAAGCAAAATACACACCCAGGTAGGCTGGGGGAGTCACACGGTAGAGGGGCGCGCCACAAAGGTAGCCGCGGTATTCTCAAGTGACCTTCCTACTTAAACTGTGGAGGTCAGGTCATGTACTGGATTGCAGTGGTGGAAATTAACTTCAAAGTTAATGCAACTAGAATTGTAATTTTAATAATGTTACCATGAAATTGGTGGCAAAAGATTATTTAATTTATTTTACAAAAGATTAAGTAGGTGGACTAAATTATGTAATTTATAATGAATATCTTATATTCACGTCAACGATCGTATGTAAGAATAACGAAACGAGCCGAGGAATTCGGATATAAAGTTGGCGTATAATAATGAATGAACTATAGAATAAATCTATTTAATTACACTGGGGAGCAAATTATAATTAGCTAAATGAAATTAGTCAACGTATGCTCGGGAAGTGCTTATGATTAAAAGCGTAAAAGGATAATTAACAAAATATTAATTAACAATAGAGTTTGGGCGCATACGACGAAGTTATGCTGAAGAAATGAATTAACAGAATCTTACAATGAACATACACTAGAATTAAAGGTGTATGGTAAGTGATGTGGCATTAAGTAACAGAATCTATGCAATGCTGGAATTCCTGAGCATGAAGAATCAGAATTACTTACATCAGTAATCAAATGAACGTCAATACGAATTCATAAAATAATTACAAGGTTGCTTATGTAATCGAACGTAATCAGGGAAGCTGGGGGAAATAGGTTTTCACAAGGATGATTAGAGGGATAAAAATTAAGTACGTCAAGATAAATTAGTTATAAAAATGGGCGTAGGTTCTAGGTAAAGTCAGTTAGGGATGGAAATCAAATCACGAAATACACTTCGACCTCAACTCGCAAAATACATAACAGAATACATATATGGTCAGATCTGTGAGCGTGTGGCAAAATGAATAACTGAACACAACTACATAACGTATGCGTAAGACGTTCTGTAGAAAATTAATCAAATAATAGGTTGAAGACTTATACACAGTTTTAACACAGATGGTATGCAAGTTTCAGAAGGATTAACGTTGTACCGTACGCAATTAAGGATCTTAGGCACAGATCTCAGAGGTAATTAGCACAACACGGATCACATATCTTACTCTACCTTCACAACAATAACACAACGAAAACACACAGAACACTGTCCGAGGTGCAGCACTTCCGGGGTGTAGGGCGTCACCCGAGCAGCACTTCAGGTGGGTAAGGCGTCGTCGAGCAGTACTTCCGGGGGGTAGGGCGTCGTCGAGCAGCACTCCCGGGATGTAGGGCGTCGTCGAGCAGCACTTCAGGTGGGTAGGGCGTGGCTCGAACAGGATTTGAGGGGCACTTCAGGTAAGCACACTCCGGGCAGGGCAGGGGCAGGCTGGTACAAGTTACACTGTTAATTAGCTACTCGGTTCCTGGGTAGGGGTTGAATAGTATTGGTCGTGTAGTTTGCATACTTCCCTATAATTTTCTTGAGATAATGTGCGGCTTTTTCCTTGACTCTCGTGTACAGGTTTTCAAGATCAGAAGGATATTGGGAAATGGTTGTGATGAAGTTGTGAGGTAATTACTTATCGTAGGTATACATAGTGGCTGTTTACATGGATACATATATGCTAGATAGTTTATTACTTACTTAAGGCCTAGTTATTTAGTTTAATGATGGAGAAATGGGATGTGTACGGACTCGTCCATGAGCTACATTCCTAAACAAACATTGTTATAGCTCGCCTAATAGTTGTTCTTGGTAGAGGTTTCTTATATCTCCCGGTCTGTCACAATGTGTCCTCTTGTCTATATCCATTTATATCGGTAGACTTCAGGCCGTTGATGTTTTATTTGCATAACCATTTCTTCCGTGTATTCCATATCCAGGAGCTGAGGAAATGGTGCGCTGTGGTTGGCTGTGAGGGCTGGGGGGGGGCGTCACCCAAACAGGTGGCTAATTAGTTGGGAGGACTTCCCCTACCTGTGGCTGTTCTCGTAGAAAATGGGGAAACAGGGGTCGCTTTGGTATTTGTGCTTTGGCCAGAGCATGGGAAAACAGGGGTGGCTCTTGTATTTCTCTTGTCTTCTGTTGGTCTCTTGTCTTTATAGGGTCTTGAAGTTGCAGACTGGCTATTCTGCAACTGTTTCTTGGTTGGCTTGTCTTCAGACCCGTCATTTCAACCCCCATCCAGGTTTCAATATTTTTCTGGTGAGCGGTAGTGAGCCAACATATATATATTTTTGTTTTTGAGAGCAAGCTAAATTTGTAAATTTTTCGATAGAAATTTTTTTCCGGCGAAGCCGGATTTCTCCATACAATGCTAGCTCGCTATCGCTCACCAGGATGATATCGATACTTGGATGGGGATAAACGTCTTAAAACAGTTGGCTGAATGGGGCCAAATGGATACAAGCCAGAGAAAGAGAGAAAAGGAGAGAAAGAAAAAAAAAACAGGTGAACCCTCTTACGAGAGGTGCATAGAAAAAAAGGTTGACAGGTTCACTATAGGCCTAATCCTTTTTTTGTACCCACCTCGCCGAAGGTGCTCTTTGGCCTCGGCGAGGTGCTTTCCGAGCATTCTTCTACGTTGCACAGCCCTTCGCACGCCTCTGCGAAGTATACCCGTGGCGGGTATACTCTCGACGACGCTTTTTTTTCGTGTGACACCCTCGTCGATGTCTCGCCGATGTCGCCGAGGATCTCCGTGGGCCTCGCCGATCCCTCAACAATGTTCAACGATGCTTGCGAGGGTTCGGACCCCTCGCCAGTTCTCGTCCCAAATTTTTAACAATCCGAACATTGGCGATGCCCCGCGAGGGCCCTTGCGAGTCAAACGATCATCATGCGAGGGTTCAAGATTTTGTTGCGACATGTTACAAATGTGCCCATTTCTTAGTTTCGGCGATGAAAATCGTATGAAATCGCATCAGGGCATTAATCTAGTTAATGTAATTATATTTCTATCTTTCTAAGTTTGTTTTATTAGTTTAAATTCCACCTGTGTTTTACAACAACCCTCCCCCTCCCCTCTCTCTCTATAGATAGAGATAGATGGATAGACAGATAGATAGATAGAGATATATGGATAGAGACTTATTTGACAAAGTTCCCCACAAACGTTTACTGCTAAAACTAAAAGCGCATGGAATACAAGACGGTATGTTGAAATGGATAGAAAATTGGCTCAGTGACAGAAAGCAAAGAGTAGTCATAAACGGTAAGGCATCTAAATGGACCAATGTAAGTAGCGGGGTACCCCAGGGATCGGTACTAGGACCAATTATCTTTCTAATTTACATCAACGAAATAGATGAGGGTCTCACCTGTACAATCTCAAAATTTGCTGAAAGATACAAAAATTGCAAATAGCATACTCTCAAAAGAACAAGTTGATGATATGAAACACAATCTACAGGAGATAAGATGTCATGTTGGGCCCAAATTTGGCAAATGAGTTTCAATGCGGATAAATGTAAAGTACCGGTACTACATATCGGATACCAAAATGAGAAAGCAAACTATTCGATGAATGGCACTCAGTTTAAGAATGTAAACAGAGAAACCGATCTGGGAGTAACAATATCGAGTAGGCCTAACCTAAAACCGAGTCAACAATGTCCAGAAGTTGTTAGGAAGGCAAACAAAATAATTGGCTTTATAGGCAGGTCATTTGAGCATAAATCCAAAGACATTATCCTAACCCTTTACAATTCCTTAGTCCGCCCTCTTCTGGAATACTGCGTTCAATCCTGGTGCCCTTATTACCAAAAAGATATAGACAAGCTAGAACGAGTTCAACGTAGAGTTACCAAAATGATACCTAGCCTAAAGAACAAACCATACGAGGAGCGTCTTAGAGAATTAAATCTATTTCCTTTAACCCAGGGTACTTAATTCAAGTGTTCAAAATCATCAAAAGCATCGACAATATGAACTGTAGTAAGTACTTCACTATCGACCAATCTAATTACACGCGGAGAAACGGTTGCAAAATTATTGGTATATAAATCTTTTAACTCACACGAATCTAAGAATTTCTTCTTCAATGAGTTGTCAACTTGTGGAATAGGCTTCCCCGAGACGTTATAGACTGCAGCACCGTTGATTCATTTAAACTTCGCATAGACAAATATCTCGCATCAAACCCGAGACTGACTGCGTTTGTAAATGAATAACTTTATTTTATCCCCCCTCAGTTGCTAACCCATCTGTCCCCTACTAACTTCCTAATCCTGCCACGGACATTAGTTCCAGGGCAGTAGTTCCCTTTCCAATGTTCCCTTACCCACTCTAAGCCACTGTTTGGACACTTGATCCTCAGTGTTTTGGAGGACAAGCAGCCTAGAAAGGTCACTAGACCTGGTGTTGCTTGATTTCCTTTGTACTCCTTTATATACTTATCTGCGTGTAATACCACCTTAACCCTACGACGACGCCTATTTTTGTATCGTTTATTTGGCTAACATTAAAAGAATTTATGCAGTTAAGAAGGCTCAGTATTATTTCAATGGTTTATTGTTATATTAGTTACCCTTTTGAGTCCTCTATATATGTAATAAGCTAAAGAAAATCGTCTAATGGTAACCAGAACAAGACGCAAAATACGTCATCGCCCTGAAAGAGATAACATTACAATGTACAAAGAAATGGTCGTATGGGGAGTATTATAGTCTTTTTTCTCAGCTGACGGTAAATTGACATGCTCCCATCTTCATTACTCAACTATTACGTGGGTTGTTTGGAAGCGAAATATGTTGTTAATTATAAAACCTTGGTATTTATATGATAGAGACAAAGTAGTTTCATATTTGTCCATTATTTATCGATATATCAATTGCTAAAGGATGAAATTTACCATTATCTGAACACAAAAAACAGAATAATACGCTCCAGTACGGTGTGTGTGTTTACCATACTAAATACAGGTTGTGCAGGTGTGAAGGTCGAGCGTAATAACTACCAATTTACCATCTCTTTGATCTTGAGAATCATTGCCCTACTTTATATTCAAGCGTATTTATTGTAGTTATTGTTGTTTTATCTAGTGTAGTATTTATTATTTACGTTAACTATACCAGGATCTTGTGTACATGTGTTTTACCGATCCTCCTTCTATTTTCCTCTCTATGTTATTGTGTTTTGTTACTTTCAATACTGTTAAAACAACCTCAACCTCTCTCTCTCTCTCTCTCTCTCTCTCTCTCTCTCTCTCTCTCTCTCTCTCTCTGTGTGTGCTACATAATGTATCTCGCCTTACAGTTAAGCAAATGTATAGTGAACACACTAATATCATCTATTAAATACTATGAGTATAACCATATAAGGGGAGTTAACCTTATACAAATCCTTACTGCTCACCGAGGGGTGAAACAGGTTAGTGGATGGACTAGCCACCCACCGCTGTTGCAAAAATAGTGTTAAAATATATATATAGCAGGCCTCGGAGATGGAATGACCCAAAGTTGAGTGGTCAATCCTGTAAGTCCTTGTATAAACTGGCATAAACTGTATAAACTTGTATAACTGTCCTTACAGGGGACAGGTCCGCTTGGGGGCATTTTGTGTATGGCCACCCTCATAAAGAGGAGTAAGGCATCCGGCAATAAATAGGCCTAGATAAGACAGATAGATAGAATACACTACAGTATGGTGTCTCTTTATCAACATAAACATTAAGGTTATGGAGCGGTGCCTATGTCAGTGACGACTATGGAATTATGGATCCCTAATATTGGAGGGAACAGAATATACTGAAATACAACCATTTTCATTTAAGGGGAGGGTGTGTGTGTGTGTGTGTGTTTTTTTTGTTTTTTGTTTTTTTTTTTCCCCTAGACCTTAACCCTTAATTAGCGGCGCGCAACATAAGTCGAGTTAAATAAAGCTGGACTATGTGGCGGCGCTCGACATATTTCAGCACGTAATGTGGCTGAGAGAGAGAGACAAGTGGTGGCAGGAGAGTAGCGAGCGTATGACTGCTCCCGACCACCGCGACGAACCTACTGACACGAATCCCACCTCCTCCCTCCCTCTCTCACTCGCTATATACGGAATTGTATGGGGAAAGTGCCTAATTACATGCTTTTTGCACTCGCGTTGCACGGTTATTGCAAGAAAACTAGCCATCATAAAAGGATCGTTATGGTGTCATTCGAAAGCTCTGTTTATGCCCTTTCAGGGATAGATACTTGTTTTACGTTCTGGGTCTTATTTAGGCATGAAAATGATCACGTAAACAGCCCTATTTTGGCTAAAAACACCCCGCTGGGCGGTACATATAAATAAACCGCATAGGCCGCTCGTAAGGTGTTAAACTTACAGGAATACACCCAAGACCCCCTTTCAAGAGAAATTTTACAGTTTTCGGTAAAATTCCTCCTAAAATGCAGGCTCGCTGGAAAACTTACAACTTAAATGTCACAAAAGGGCTTAACATTGACAAAGAAATGGGGCAAAAAGTCTTAAAATTTCAAAACTTAAGGGGCTAAATATAAGAGAAACGGTGGTCCAGAAAAAACCTGCCCTTAACTTACATTAATATTTAGAATCAAACACTGTAGATCATTGATAAATTAGAAATATTCAACAGTCAGATTAAAACTCCAAAAATGAGACAACACTTATCAGGTTCGACGTCTTGTGGGTTATTATGATACCGGTACTTAGTTTAATTATTATTGAGGATCCGATTTTGCTTAATTTTGCCTTTTATCAGCAAATGTATTTAGTGTGTCCCATAGATTAACAAAAACGCCTTCCCAGGCTTTCTTCGAACTAGAAAAATGCCCACCCAGAATCCCTTCAAGCTAAATTTGTGCATTTTTCGATAGACAAATGTGCCGAAGGCCGTTTATTTTCAAGTAATAGACTTACTATCACTCACCCCCAAAAAACGACATCTGAATGGGGTGAAGCGTATTATTATTATCCCCAAAACTAATTGGGTGAAATGCTTTAAAATCACCAAACTAATAGAGCTAGGCTAAACAGGTTCCAAAAAGTCCCACTTCGGTTCAAATAGGGTTAAAATCCTGCCAGCGGATAAAAAAACATGTAGCATCTTCCAGACTCCTACAAGTTCATCAATGAGCGAGCTCACACTGACGGATCTTGTGGCGTGAGTCATGTGATACATGGCTTATAATGGGTCACAGATACTTGTAGACCTCATTTAAAGGTTTATGCCTGGGCAATGACGTCATCCAGGTAGACACAGTAAGGATTTTAAACGACATTGATTGGCCCTGGCAACATGTTTGTGGAGTGTCCGCTACGGCCATCAATCAAGCCATCAATCAAGCGAACCGGGCATTGCTATACGTGTGAGCTCGTCCATTGGCCGTCAGTCACACGAACACGTTTACCAGCGGATGTATTGGAGTCACACTATCGGAGTGAAAAATACACTATTCTGGAATATATTATCTAATGACTTTCACTTTTATGACTCGATATATAATTCCATAGGCCTAGATCAGGGGTCAGCAACCTGCGGCTCTTTCAGGACACTTGTGTGGCTCCAGAAGCTTCAGAAATAATAATTATTACTTTAAAACGAAGGCATCATATAACAAATTCAAGGCAACATTAGATTTGTTTTGTTCTACTTCGAATAGATCTATAGGCTCTATCGTTATGATTTCTAGAATTGCAGGACATGTGTCTTCCCTAGGCTTTGTGAATACAAGTAAAATTAACAATATCACTATACTTTGTTTTGTTCAGAAGCAAGGTATATTCTCTTATTTTTTAATTAATGTATATTTTGGTTTATGAGACCTATTTTTTGGTATTGCGGCTCCGATAGTACAACATGTATATGAAACTTTCAAACAAATAACTCTTCTAGCTTTATGGGTTACTGACCACTGGCCTAGATCATAATAACTCTTCTAGCTTTATGGGTTACTGACCACTGGCCTAGATCATAATAACTCTTCTAGCTTTATGGGTTACTGACCACTGGCCTAGATCATAATCATTAATAATCACTACAAAAACGTAAATCAAGAATAAGTAGCCATAACATCACATAATAATTTGAAATGTTGCAAACTATTTCAGACTCTGATACAGTTTGATGATAAAACTACACATACTGTAGACTCCTGAATCAGCGTGTCATCGGCTTAGGACCGTATTCTCTCCTGATAGTGACTATGATCCAGTGTGTTTACGAGACCTATGATAGCATGGTATAATAAATAAGGAGTGTCATTCTGATTGGTTGGTCGTGAAGCTTTAGGTAACATTACCGATGACTAACAACTGTAGGAACACTGACCCGTAGTTATGACTAACAACTGTAGGAACACTGACCCGTAGTTATGACTAACAACTGTAGGAACACTGACCCGTAGTTATGAATTAACACAAACGAAGGTGTTCCCGATCGGATGGTTTGTGTGTCCACTAAGAATACGGACCTAAAACTTGTCACGTGACTTTACCGTCGTACCGATAATATGCCGACAAAAAAATTGGCCATGTGACAGTTGGATAAATTGTCCGAGTCACACCGGCGTGATAAGATCGACGCCCACTTGTTTGTCTTAATACCATTAAGTAGATCAATGGTGTTAAAAGTCAATCCTATCATGGTGTTAACGTGTGGGTGGGGCGGGGTGGTGGTATATGTAGGGAGCTGGTATTAACACAGGCAAGGCTTCATTGGTTAATGATGATAGACAGGTGGGTAAAGGAATAAATAGGTGGACAAATTGAAACAACAATATAGATACAGTTGGAACAAGATAAAGTCACAAATAGGTAAAGATACATACCAGTATATATTTCCCTCACAATGAGAGATAGAGAGAGCGAGAGCGAGAGAGAAGCAAAGCCAATGAGTGGCCGGGCGAGGAAAGGTAAATGAAGTACAAAGACAAAGAGAGGCGAAACACATGGAGTAAGAAACCGACGGAAGTAAGGAAGTGATAAAGTAAACCAACTTTATGAAGGGCTGTACAGTTTTTAACACTTTCATTAGTCACGTTACTTTTTACCGTGTAGGTGAAAAGTACGAGACGTCTTTCTGGCAGGTGTTGGGGGGGGCATTGTAGAAAAGTAGGGGTAGGTAAGAAAGGGGTACGGTACTTTGAGTGTACAGTTGCTGCCAGTAATACTACATATAATATATAATATATATATATATATATATATATATATATATATATATATATATATATATATATATATTAGTGTAGCCAGGGAGGATATTTTCTTTCAGGCAGGTGAGATTAAAATAATAGGCACAGTTTGCATTATTGAGTTTTTTATTGATACTCTCAATTTTTCGTATAGTTTTTCTGGTATTTTCAGGAAGTTGGTAAAGGAGGTTTTCAAATGGTTCCGACGTTTCAATGGGCGCAGCCATCATTATCAAGGAGAAGTGAAGTTAGAAGGTGATAAGTCGAGTTTATAATATAAACTCGACTTATCACCTGCATCTTGTATCGCCTATATTATAGGCGATACAAGATCAAGAAAGGGATTATTGTGTGCTAGCTGCACGCTGGTTGGCTAACCTAAGACTAGCTCTGGTAGGCTGGCCGGACGCAGGAGTGGGCGGGGCCTCTGCATCGTTCATCTGCGTGTGTGGAGGGGGCATTCCTGGGGGCATCATGGGGGGCCTCGCTGTGGAAGGGCGTGCCGAGGGTAGGATCTGGCTGTATTCCGCTTGTGTGTTTAAAGTAGGTTGGTATGTTTGTATATATATAGCTTCAAGAATGAATAGGCGGCGTGAGTCTATTTCTTTATCAAGAATGGAGGTGTGTTTATCTAAGTCGGGTCTGGTGAGTTCCTGATGGTGTGGGGATGTGTGGTAGTGGTCCTTGATAGCTCCGGCTTGAAGGTGGAAGGTAAGGCGACGTGACAGACGAGTCCTTGTCAAACCGACATAAGTGTGAGGTCCACAGTCCTCACTGTTACAGGTGTGTCGGTATATGACATGGTCCTCTTGTGACGGTTTCTTAGCGGTAGCCGGGCTGTTGCGAATGACTAGTTGTGATGTTTTCCTCGATTTGTAGTATATGGTGAGTTTAAGGTGTTGGTCAGGGTTCGTAGTTTTAACGTTGTTGCTGATAATGTCTCTCATTATGTTTTCGTCTGTTTTGTGATCTGAGGACATGTGGTTTTTATAGTAAATTTTTATGTATTCAGTGTTTGTATTAGTAGGCATGTCGTTTTTGTACCATGTTTCAAGGTGTTTGTTGATGGTGTGGGCGATGTCCGAGTTACTGTACCCATTGTTTACAAGCACCTGGGTGAGCCTCTCGAGTTCCTTGTGAGTGTCTCGCCAGGAGGTGCAGTGTGATAGGGCTCTCCTGACGTAGGCGGCGATGGTGGATCGTAAATATCGCTGGGGGCATTCACTTTCGCCGTTGAGACATAATCCGTTGTTGGTGGGTTTGGTGTAGACAGTGGTGGTAAAGCCTGAGGTGTTGTTGTTGTTTACGAGGACATCAAGGAAGGGGAGATGACCGTTAGAGGACTCCTCGAAGGTGAAGTTTAGACTGGAAGAGGCGATGAATCGTTGTTGAAGGTCACCGTAGCTCCTGTGGGTCCTTCACACGCACGAAGATGTCGTCCACATATCTGCAGTAGACTAATAATAATAATAATAATAATAGTTCTTAAAGCTAGCGCATGCTAAGCTAGCTAAGGATAGCTCAATAAGGCCGATTAGGCGTATTTCCATTGGGGTCCTGTACTACTACCCCATCCCTTTGCTCATGAGGGATGGTAACGACTCAGTGCTTGTGAAAAATCTTTAATGCGCCGAGCGTGGGCGCGAACCCGGGCCTTCTGGGTGGAAGTCCGAGGCGCTAGTCACTACACCAAGCGGGCCGCTAGACGGAGGGGCGGTTGGTAGTCAGGAGCTCTTCTTCGATGGTGCCCATGTAAAAATTGGCAAAGAGGACTCCTAGGGGACTGCCCATTGCCACACCATCAATCTGCTGATACATGTCACCTCGCGGGCAGGTGAAGGGCGCCTCTTTGGTGCATATTTCCAGCAACGTCTTCAGGGCTGTTTCTGGGAGGTCTAAGGGCGTGTTGTCTGGGCAGTGGTAGACTCGATGTAGGATGAGCTCAATGGTGCGGTCCACAGGCACGTTGGTAAAGAGACTTTCTACATCTAGGGAGGCGATGATATGGTCGTCAGTAGAGGAGGCATCTCTTAAAATCTCCAGGAAGTCAGCTGACGAGGAAAGACTGTACTGGCTGGGGGTGTAGGGGGTTAGAAGTTTGTTCAAAGTCTTGGCAATTTGGTAGGTGGCGGTAGGGATCTGGGATATGATGGGGCGAAGGGGGTTACCTGGTTTGTGGGTTTTGACTGTGCCGTAAGCGTACCCAGGGGAGAAGTCACCGATGAGTTTTTTAAGGTGGATCCCTCCTGTCTTTGCGTTAATGGCGGTGATGGTGGTGGTTGGTTTGTTTAAAAGAAGTTTTAACTCCTTGGATATTGTGTTTATTTTCAAATTTTAATTTCATTTATTAACTACATTCTGTTTGTCACGACAGCGGGGTTTGAGCTTCTTTTTTTTTTTTTTTTTTTTTTTTTCCATGGTTCTTGCGTGTGCTTGCCCGTGTTCCCAGGATCACGAAGAGTCTTCTGGCAGGCCAGCTCACTCCTGATTGGCTGAACGTTTTTTACTTGATCTGGCAGGAATTTTTCTTGCACTTCTTTTAACTTCATTGTCCCTCCTTTACTAAATTTTAATTTCTTCTCATAGTTCAACCTCGGTGTTTTTAAATTTCATTTTAATTTTGTATTTAACTTTAACGTAATTATCCTTTGTTTTCCCATCCCCAGTTTCCTTGTCTTGCATTTGGCAATTTGACTATATTAACGTAAAATTCTCATTCCCTTATCCTTGCCTTAAGGCTTCTTAATTGTTAAGAAGTTTTAACTCATGGGATATTGTGTTCTTTTTTAATAATTTATATATTCTTTACACCTTTATTTTATTTTGTTTTTAACAGAGTTCAAATTGCTCACTTGTTTTAACATTACATTCCTTTTGAGTTTTGCTTTAGGGGATCAAGGCGGGATCTCACCAGCCAATCAGAGAGGAGTGGCACGAATCTTGATCCTGGATATAGCTTGAAGCTTTTTGCAGGATCAAATAGCCACCCTAACAACCAATCAGAGCATTGTTTTAAACTTTTAAGCTCTGCTTTGTCTCGCAATTTTCACCTGTGTACCAATACTTCTTTAATAGTTTGTTCAGTTATAGAATGAGAAACCATGGCTAGAGTCAAAATAAAGCACCCACGTCCTAAACTTAGGAATACTAAGATAGACCTCCTTAGCATCCTGGGTAAACATGGAATTTATGTAACCAGAATCATTGAGATCCAAGACGGCTTTGTGGTCCTTACTAAAGATGACCATGACACTGATCAACTATTCCAAGGGAGCACCCAGAATGACCTTAACAGAAATGAATATACCACAATCATGCCACCAGAGATTAAGGCCAAGAAGACAGTACTGCTCTTCAATGTAGACGAATACATATACGCCAATAATGAAGTGAGCATCAAGGAGGAAGTTCAAGACAAGAACACATGGACCAGAAATGAGGTGGAGGAAGTGTATAAGTTCTCAAACAGCAAGACACTAAAGCTCACGTTCAAACAGACACAAACAGCAAAGAAGGCCATCGATAGTGGACTGGTCCTTTTCAATGTAAGCATTACCCCATCCCAAATAAAGCAAGAAACGTTCACACCAATAGTAACTTGTACTCGCTGCTACAAATTAGAAAATCATACCACCAACAAATGCCCAAAACCAAAGGAGTACAAGGTCTGTTCAGAGTGCAGTGAAGAAGGCCATATATGGAGAGAGTGTAAAAGTAAAACACAAAAATGCATCAACTGCCAGGAATCTCATCGAACTATGGCAATGAAATGCAAGATGAGGAAGGATGCTGTGCAAAGTAAGAGGAAGGAGACTGAACAACAAAGGCAAGAGAAGACCAGCTCTACATATAGAGACGCTGCAAAACCCAAGAATACCCCCATCACAAATATGGGCCTTGAGCAAGGAATAGTAAGTCGCATGATGATGTGCATTCTGAATGCCCATATGTCTAATCTTGCAGAACCAGGCACCTACAATACTACACTTAACGAGTTTTTGAAGGAAAATAACTTACCATCAATAAATATGCCAAATAACCCCCAATCTAGGAAAATACTGAGAGCCCTAACTGATTCAAATATTAACACAACAATGGAAGCGGAAGAAAATGTAGCTGAAGCTGCAGCTACATCAGTTGCCAATAACCCAACCAAGAAAAGAAGAAGATCGAACTCAAGGAGTAGGAGAGGCGGAAATGAGAGCGAAGAACATATGGAGATGATCCAAGAGCAACCAACACTCACCATTAGTACTAAGGGCAAGGATCTTGGCATCGCACTTGTCAAAAGTAATAAGACGGACTGGCCTGCAAAGGAAATTTTCAGCAAACGCATGTTGGCCGATGGATTGGAAGCGGAAAAATTCAAATGGAACTATTCAAACCGCCACTTTAAACAAAATGATGTTTACAGAGGAATCTGCAATGGAGAAATAGATCTGGACGGATGCTGGTACAGTGTGAGAGATGAACAATTTGATAAAATGGTGTCGGGATTCAGGTCAGACGTTAGAATTCCTCCTCCTTCAGCAGGTAGGGATCCCCGTCTCCATCGAAGCTCTGAATAGACACTTTTTAACTTATATCTGTTAAGTCAGGTTATCTTATTCCCTTAACTATGGAAACTTTGAAAATAATGCAGCATAATGTACTTCACTGGGAGACCCGGAAACAACTACTGACAAATTCGTATCTACTGGAGCACCCACATGTTATACTAATCAATGGCCATGGCTGTACCCAGCAAGACCAAATAAAAATCCATGGATATAAAACATACCTTGTCAATAATTCAGGTGAACGAAATGATGGAAGTGCAATCCTCATTAGAAGTGACATTAGACACAAGATAGATGAAGACTATATAACTGATGTACTCTGCATATCTATAGAAACAACCTTGGGACTAATTAATGTTGCAACCACATACCTACCCCCCAGACGCCCATTTTTACCGTTCCCAGACTTCCATAGACTACAGTCTAAACACGAGCCGACATACATTGTGGGGGATCTGAACGCAAAACACACGCTTCTCGGACATAGATCAGAAAATCTTGTTGGCCAAAGTATTGCTAGGCTGATGAGAAATAATAAACTGGTGCATATCGGTCCTAATTTTCCTACTTTTATTAGGGCAAACTCACATACAACACCAGACATAATCTTGGGTAATAACAAGTGCAGGCATAATGTAAGGATTGACCCAGGTCCAATAACTACATCAGATCACCTACCAATTATCATTACACTAACTGCCAAAGCAATCTATGAACCAGCTAGGAAGCGTTATTTCTTTCCCAATGTGAGTTGGGACAGTTTCAGGGAGACAATATCTGACGAACTTAGTAATATTCACAATTACAATGAGGGTGAAGTAGGTGTTGAGGAGGTTGATGAGATGGTGGAACAATGGTACAAAATCACACAAAAAGCTATTGACAAACATATTCCAACTACGTCATCTAAGATACAATCACGAGCCATCTCCAGTGCTGCATTAAGGAATATCCAAAATCAATACAAACAATTGAGTATAGATGCAGGAGTGGGGGGATGGAATTATGGCAAGTACAGAGAATATAGGAGACTGCAGCGGGAGATTGAGGAGGAAAGTAGGCGAATCCATGATGAACAATACAATGAAAAAATCATAAACTTAACACAAATATATCATGCACCGGTAGAGTTTTGGAGAAAGGTAAGAGACATGAAGGGCGGTAAATCGGGAATGCCAAAATATATTATCGACGACCACAACACCAAAATATATGATGATAATGAGAAGGAACAAATATTTAGAAGAATATGGGAACCAACTTTCAGAATATCTGAAGATGAAAATGAAGAATTTGATGAGGAGAATGAAGAGAGGGTTCACGAGTTTCTGAGAGAAAACCGACATAGAATAACCCCCGACCATGTAGCAGACCTGTCAATCTTCAACCAACAGGACTTTGTAACAAGCAAAATAACTTTAGAGGAACTACATCGCCATATCAAATCCCTGAAACGTAAAGCACCTGGAAGCAGCAAAATAGATTCCACCATTTTGAAAGAACTACCCGAAGAATCTATAAAAATGCTAGTAACTATATTCAACCTGACTCTATCAATGGGATACTTTCCAGATCGCTTCAAAAAAGCAATTCTCCACTTCATTCCCAAAGAAAATAAATCACACTACGACCCAAAATCATATAAACCAATTTCTTTACTGGAGGTCCCAGGTAAGTTGCTGGAGAGATGCATACACACACGGCTAAGACTACATTTGAACCGAAATAATCTAATTCCACACCAACAGCATGGTTTTCGGGAGAACAGGGGCACCACCACAGCACTGGCTATAATATATGAAAAAATTGCACAGACTTTGGCGGAAAAAAATCAGTGCCATATGGTATTAAGGGATGTGTCAAAAGCATTTGATAAGGTCTGGCATGAGGGGCTCAAATTTAAGATTTTGCAGCTACAACTACCTGGATATCTAGAGAAACTGTTATGTGATTACCTTATGGATAGGAGTGCTAGAATCCAGATAAACAATACCATTGGCCCTGAGTTTGAGCTGTTGAGCGGGGTGCCTCAGGGTGGTATTCTCTCACCAATTTTATACTCCATCTATACCATGGACCTACCATTGCCAGCACATGGATGTATGAATATTGTATACGCCGATGATATTACTCAGGTAATCAGTTACAGGGGAAAATCGAGGAGGATGATGGCTAATAGGGTGGAAAACGAGATAACTAGAGTAAATAATTTTGAAAGGGCCTGGAAAATAAAGACTAACATTAACAAATTTACAATAATTCCACTAGCAGTAAAGAAAACAGTAGACATAATTGTGGAGGGTGATCTTATGGAGCAAAAAAGGGAAGGCAAGACGTTGGGCCTCAAAATCACGAACGGAGGAGTCATAAAGCATGTCACCGATTTAATTAACAAAGGTAATAGAGCGCTACAAGATGTATATAAGTTCAAAGATCTTCCACTAAATATCAAACTTCATTTAGTTAAGGCTTATGTTATACCCACTGTTGAATACCCATGCATACCTCTCACAGGACTATCAAACACACAACTACTTAGACTGCAGAAAATCCAGAATAAAGCCCTTCGTTTTGCCTATGACGAATCTTACCCATACAATTTCACAACAGAAGAACTTCACAATCTTAGTAAACTAAATCCAGTAAATCAAAAATTGCACAACAGGGCAATTAAGGTCTGGAATAATTTAGAGCTGTTGGAGGATCCGTACTACCTGGAATTAAAAGAATCAATGAATAACAGATCTCATGCATGGTTCCCAACAACATTACATAATAATCCTCAACAGCCGCAGCCTTTATATACAAGAAGGAATTATCCATAAATAACGCAACTAACAATCTGAACAATACTGATTATGCCAATACCGATTATGACAACGAAACATGACTTAACTAGGGGCTCTGCAGGTTGGTGGGGGTGGTAGAGCGTCCCACATCACTGCCAGTTGTAATCCCATGACAACACCGATAGGAGTGCCAGTATAGAACCCCTCGAGATAGCGCCGATCTCGGGGTGGATATATCAGTGCCTCATCATAACTATCCCACAGTACCACTCTGAGGCAGTCAATGGCGATGCTCCCGAGCTGGTGCATTGCTGGGGCCCATGACTGCCTATCCTCCTATCCCCTACTGGAAACATGTACTTTTGGTGGAGCTCTTGTCTGGGGCCCACCCTGGTGGACCTCAGGCAGGAGAACCATTGAGACTGCATGTCGTATGGGGAGCATTGCTGAGAACACTTAATCTGGTAGATGGATCTCTTGCCTGGGGCCCACTTCGGTGGACCCCAGACAGGGGACCTATCGAAGCGGCCGGAACAG
>JBAKBP010019003.1:0-45539 GCA_037953745.1 Lithodes maja | reverse complement strand
ATGAGGGATGTTTGTAATGCATGAGGGATGTTTGTAATGCATGAGGGATGTTTGTAATGCATGAGGGATGTTTGTAATGTATGAGGGATGTTTGTAATGCATGAGGGATGTTTGTAATGCATGAGGGATGTTTGTAATGCATGAGGGATGTTTGTAATGCATGAGGGATGTTTGTAATGCATGATGGATGTTTGTAATGCATGAGGGATGTTTGTAATGCATGAGGGATGTTTGTAATGCATGAGGGATGTTTGTAATGCATGAGGGATGTTTGTAATGCATGAGGGATGTTTGTACAGAAAGAGGGAAACTCGTCATCCCAGATTCGCCAATTAGTACATTATTACCTATTTTAGATGGCCATGATACAATTGGGCATCCGGGGAAGCTTCGTTCGTTGAAACAAGCTCAGAGAAATTATTATTGGCGGACAATGAAAAAGGATATAGAATTATAGATAGATATATTGACTGTTGTTCTACATGCACCACTATTAAGCCTAAGTTGAGTTCGGAAGCGAAAATCGGGGAATATCCGATTCCAGCGTATCCATTTGATATAGATTTATTGAAACTTCCGTTGACGTATGCCGGTAATCAATATATTATGTTTACTATTTGTCACTT
Organism: Lithodes maja; assembly: GCA_037953745.1. Lineage (NCBI taxonomy): Eukaryota > Metazoa > Arthropoda > Malacostraca > Decapoda > Lithodidae > Lithodes > Lithodes maja. The sequence continues at coordinate 44,913 of JBAKBP010019003.1, read as the reverse complement.
TTCACAGTATGTCGTGTTATCGGTGTTGCAGGATAAAGAGGCGAAATCGGTCACTAATACATTTTTAGCGGACGTGGTGTGTAAATTTGGTTGTCCTAATATAATTATAACTGATAATGGCACATCATTTTGTAATTCTAGTATGACGAAACTTTGCGATGAATATACTATAGATCATGTTACTGTTTGTCCTCATTCACCCGTCTAATGGCTTGGCGGAACGCGCTAATCAGTCTCTTATCCGTGCTCTTCGCGGCTTATTATTAGATCGTGATAAGAGTACTTGGGATTCAGTTCTTCATTTTGTAGAATCGACACTAAATTGCTCGATAAATTCTTCGATTGCGGATTCGCCGTATTGTATTGCGGATTCGCTGTATTTTATTGTTTTTGGTAGAGATATGAGACTTCCTCACAATACGGTGGTTCAGTCTAATTCTCCTGTTTATAACTGCGATGATTACGTTTTGTATAACTTGAATAATTTTCGGTCTATTTATAAGACTTTACGCAGTTCTTTGTCAAAATCAAAGGAGGACATGACGAATGTAGCGAATAAACGTAAGAGGGATGTTAATATTGTTGTAGGGGATCTTGTTTATTTGAGGTAATTTTACGCTAAAGATAAATTACAACCTGTTTTCGAGGATGCTTACAACGTAATTGCAGTCGACAAGAATAGTACTGTTATAAAACACTTAGAAAAGGGCTCATGTGAATCTTTTGAAACGGGTAATACGCAATCTACCTAGCTATGAAGATATTTCTGTTGACCTCAAACCGTTGAGTCCGAGGAATGTTAAGGAATGTAAATGGCCAACAAAGACAAATGTTGCTCATAAATATAATTTAAGATCGAGTAATGTTGTTTTTGTTAAAGAGGGAAGTAATGTTGTAGGGTTGACAGTTTGGGTATGAATTTGGATTAATTTTACATGTAAATATTTAGTCATCATTTTTTTTTTTTTTTTTGGGGGGGGGGGTCCTCAGATGGGTGTCGTAGGGAGGATTGTGGGGCGCGTCTTGGTAGTTTGGATACTGGGATGGTTGGCTGGACTGCTACGCACTGTCGCCGCTAGCGCAGACAATCCTGCCAATCTCACTCGGTCGGGGTTGATTATGAGACCTCAAGGTGATGTAGTAATGGTATCCGATGTGGTAGGATCTTTCGTGGATATGTCATACTTAACTAAGATTAAACGTGGATGTGGTAGTATTTCGGTGAATGTCATCAACACGAGGGATATGTTAGACAAGGTACAGGATTTGACTAAGCACTCTAATACTCAGACTGTGGATTGACTTTGTTTAATGCGCTGGAAATTGTCTGTTGTGCAGTCTGAGGTGGATCCTGTTTTCGTAATGCAGAACCTGATTCACTCTCTCGCCGTAAACGGGGTTTGATTAATATTGGTGGTAAACTACTTGGGGGCTTGTGTTGAGAGTAAAATTGAGGATCTTTCTGTATATTTGGAGAAACAGAACAGGATTATTTCTACGAACAACATGAATTTGCAGAGTATTGTGAACACTGTTAATGATATGAGTTCGGTTCTTAATGAGGTGCAGATTTCCCTCAATGCATTAGAGAGTAACGTAACGTTCTTTGAGGAGCTTGTTGTGATATCCAATTGTATTGACTCTTTCCATTATTATGTCTACAATTTTGAGGAAGGATTTTGAGCGCTATCTGCATGCTTTAGTTCACGCGGAGAATGGGCTAGTAACATCTGACTTACTTTCCTTGGCTGACTTATCCGATTTGCTGAAGTTGGCAAATAGGGAATTCGATTTGGTGCCTTTAGTGGGTCATTCAGAATTAGAGTCTTATTACCGTTATCTCGAGGTGTATGTGAGTCACGGTAAATTTTCTTATTTTGATCCCTTTTGCATCTGACATGATTTTGTCTTGGTCTGAAATTATACCTTTTCCGGTAAAAATTCATAATTCCTTGCTCACTATTAATTTTCCTTTCGAGAATTTGCTGGTTTCAAAAGGGAAGTATACAGATAAATACTATTCTTTACTTTACTGAGTTCATTCACTGTTCATGCGCTTTGTCACACGGCTCTCGGCTTGTTTACCATTTGCCCAGCGTCTGCTGGCCAAGTGGTAAACAAGCCGAGAGCCGTGTGACAAAGCGCATGAACAGTGAATGAACTCAGTAAAGTAAAGAATAGTATTTATCTGTATACTTCCCTTTTGAAACCAGCAAATTCTCGGAAGGAAAATTAATAGTGAGCAAGGAATTATGAATTTTTACCGGAAAAGGTATAATTTCAGACCAAGACAAAATCATGTCAGATGCAAAAGGGATCAAAATAAGAAAATTTACCGTGACTCATATACACCTCGAGATAACGGTAATAAGACTCTAATTCTGAATGACCCACTAAAGGCACCAAATCGAATTCCCTATTTGCCAACTTCAGCAAATCGGATAAGTCAGCCAAGGAAAGTAAGTCAGATGTTACTAGCCCATTCCGAGCGCATGCAGATAGCGCTCAAAATCCTTCCCCAAAATTGTAGACATAATAATGGAAAGAGTCAATACAATTGGATATCACAACAAGCTCCTCAAAGAACGTTACGTTACTCTCTAATGCATTGAGGGAAATCTGCACCTCATTAAGAACCGAACTCATATCATTAACAGTGTTCACAATACTCTGCAAATTCATGTTGTTCGTAGAAATAATCCTGTTCTGTTTCTCCAAATATACAGAAAGATCCTCAATTTTACTCTCAACACAAGCCCCCAAGTAGTTTACCACCAATATTAATCAAACCCCGTTTACGGCGAGAGAGTGAATCAGGTTCTGCATTACGAAAAACAGGATCCACCTCAGACTGCACAACAGACAATTTCCAGCGCATTAAACAAAGTCAATCCACAGTCTGAGTATTAGAGTGCTTAGTCAAATCCTGTACCTTGTCTAACATATCCCTCGTGTTGATGACATTCACCGAAATACTACCACATCCACGTTTAATCTTAGTTAAGTATGACATATCCACGAAAGATCCTACCACATCGGATACCATTACTACATCACCTTGAGGTCTCATAATCAACCCCGACCGAGTGAGATTGGCAGGATTGTCTGCGCTAGCGGCGACAGTGCGTAGCAGTCCAGCCAACCATCCCAGTATCCAAACTACCAAGACGCGCCCCACAATCCTCCCTACGACACCCATCTGAGGACCCCCCCCCCCAAAAAAAAAAAAAAAATATATGATGACTAAATATTTACATGTAAAATTAATCCAAATTCATACCCAAACTGTCAACCCACCATTGAGCTACAAAATTACTTCCCTCTTTAACAAAAGCAACATTACTCGATCTTAAATTATATTTATGAGCAACATTTGTCTTTGTTGGCCATTTACATTCCTTAACATTCCTCGGACTCAACGGTTTGAGGTCAACAGAAATATCTTCATAGCTAGGTAGATTGCGTATTACCCGTTTCAAAAGATTCACATGAGCCCTTTTCTAAGTGTTTTATAACAGTACTATTCTTGTCGACTGCAATTACGTTGTAAGGATCCTCGAAAACAGGTTGTAATTTATCTTTAGCGTAAAATTACCTCAAATAAACAAGATCCCCTACAACAATATTAACATCCCTCTTACGTTTATTCGCTACATTCGTCATGTCCTCCTTTGATTTCGACAGAGAACTGCGTAAAGTCTTATAAATAGACCGAAAATTATTCAAGTTATACAAAACGTAATCATCGCAGTTATAAACAGGAGAATTAGACTGAACCACCGAATTGTGAGGAAGTCTCATATCTCTACCAAAAACAATAAAATACGGCGAATCCGCAATACAATACGGCGAATCCGCAATCGAAGAATTTATCGAGCAATTTAGTGTCGATTCTACAAAATGAAGAACTGAATCCCAAGTACTCTTATCACGATCTAATAATAAGCCGCGAAGAGCACGGATAAGAGACTGATTAGCGCGTTCCGCCAAGCCATTAGACGGGTGAATGAGGACAAACAGTAACATGATCTATAGTATATTCATCGCAAAGTTTCGTCATACTAGAATTACAAAATGATGTGCCATTATCAGTTATAATTATATTAGGACAACCAAATTTACACACCACGTCCGCTAAAAATGTATTAGTGACCGATTTCGCCTCTTTATCCTGCAACACCGATAACACGACATACTGTGAAAAGTGACAAATAGTCTATCTATCTATCTATTGCCTGACGCCGTGATCCCCGAAGGGGTGGCCACGAACGAACCGCCCCCATGCACCTTTGTCCCCAGTCAGTCGACGCCCCTCCCCCCAACCAGCACCGCCTTCATTCATGTAGTTCCTCACTCCATCCTTCCACCTCATATTCGGTCTACCTCTCCCCCTCTGTCCCTCCACCTCGCTCTCGTACACCCTCTTAGTCATTCTCTCGCTTTCCATACGTTCCATATGGCCGAACCATCTCAAGTTGTTCCTTTTCACACTTTCCAGCACATCTACCTCCACACCACACCTCCTTCTTACTTCCTCATTAGTCTGTCCATCCCTCCATGTAATTCCGCACGCACTCCTTAAGTAATTCATTTCCACTGCTCTCACTCTTGGTCTGAGTCTCTCAACCAACGTCCATGCTTCGCTTCCGTAAGTCAGTGTCGGGATTACCACACTGTCATGCAAGGACTTCTTCACTTCCATACTGACCACCCTATTTCTTGTTACTGCTTTTAGCGTTCCTACAACCCTCTTCCCCTGTTGTACCCTCTCCCGCACCTCTTCATCCATAGTCCCATCTTTACTCAACACACTGCCCAGATACTTAAAAGAGTTGACGATCTCCATAGCCTGACCGTTCAGCTTCACCTCACACTCTGTGACTTCACCCCTTTCGAAGACCATAACCTTGCTCTTCCCCGTATTTACCTTCAAATTCCGTTTTTCGCACACTGTTCCAAACTCATTTACCAGACCCTGCAACTCCCATTCATTATCACTCATCAGAACTGTATCATCCGCAAACAGCAGTATAGGTAGCTTCCACTCAATTCCCTCCCTTTTCAGCGATACACCAACATCCACTGCTCTTGATAGTATTTCTTTCATAACTCCATCCATATATACAGTAAACAACCACGGGGACATCACACACCCCTGTTTCAAACCAACATTCAGGTCAAAGAACTCGCTCTGCTCACTCTCCACACGTACTGCCGCCTTTGCACCCTCATACATGCTCTTCACTGCTTTCAGCAACTTGCCCTCTACTCCGTATATTCTAAGTACTTTCCACAAACCTTCTCTATCCACTCTGTCATAGGCCTTCTCCAAGTCCATAAAGGCAACATACACCTTTTGTTTCTTCTCCAGATACTTCTCCACAACACAATTCAGGGTAAAAATCTGATCTACACATCCTCTTCCCTTCCTAAAGCCTCCCTGCTCGTCGCCTATCCATTTCTCCGTTCTCACTCTCACTCTCTCAATCACTACCCTACTGTATACCTTCCCTACTACGCTTAGAAGACATATTCCTCGGTGGTTACCACACACTCCTCTTTCCCCTTTGCCCTTATATAGGGGGCTATTATGCCAGTCTTCCAGTCATCGGGTGCACTCCCCTTCTCCCATGCTAGTTTGCACATTTTCCATACCCATTCTATCACTATCTCACCACCATACCTCAACATTTCCCCACACACTCCATCTGTTCCTGGTGCTTTCCCCAACTTCACTCTTTTCATGGCTTCCCACACTTCTGACCTCCTGATCCCCACCTCCTCCTCCACTACTTCTCTTCTTCTCCCTCCCATACCATATCCAGCTATGTTTGCTGGCTCTTCATTCCTTTCATTTAGCAACTCACTGAAGTACTCCCTCCATCTTTCGACTCTCTCTTGCTTCTCGGCTAGCATTCTCCCATTCTTATCTTTCACACCCTTACTGTTTCCCTTGCTACCTTCCCTAACTTTCTTGACTTCTTTCCAGAACAGTTTTTTACTCTCCCTCCATTTTACACTCAGATTCCTTCCAAATTCCTCATCTACTCTTCTCTTACTTTCCTTCACTACTCTCTTCACCACCCTCTTACTCTCCACGTACCTCGCTCGTTTCTGTCTCTCGGAATCTTCATTCCCTCTACTACCCAACCACTCTCTATATGCTTTCTTCTTTTCTTCCACAGCTATTCTTACCTCTTCTGTCCACCATGCTGTACCTTTCACTCCCCTCCCTCTTCTCCTCACTCCACACACCTCCTCACATGCTGCACAGATCTCATCCTTAAACACCTTGCTCATCTCCTCCACTTCCTCCATAACTTCCAGGTCGAACCCACCTAGTCGTCTTTCCACTGCTCTCCTGTACTCCTCCCTGACTTCCTCCTCCTGCAACCTCTCCACCCTCCTCACCATTCCACCCTCCTCTGGCCTCCCTCCCGCTCTCCTCACCCACTTCTTTTGTATCCTAACCTTAGCTACCACTACATAATGATCAGACAGACCCCCTCCAATACCCCTATACACCCTAGCATCCATCACAGATTTCTTCATTCGTTCATCCACACATACATAATCAATCAATGACTTTCGTTCCACCACTGTCTTATCCTTCATTGTCAACATCCGTTTCCACGTGTACCTGTGGATCATTCTGTGTCGGAAGAAGGTGTTGGCTATCCACAGCCTCCTCCCCACACATACGTCCACAAGTGCACTACCATTCCCATTCACCTCTGATGGTACCCCTCACCCTCCCACCACTCCCTCAACTTTCCTATCACCCACCTTACCATTCATATCCCCAATCAGAAATATTCTTTCGTTCTTGTCAAACTTCTCCAGGCACGCCTCCACATTCATCCAGAACTCCTCTTTCTTTCTTTCAAGTATATCCTCTGTCGGGGCATACACGCATACAATCACCCACGTTTGTATTCCTACTTTCATTCTCACCCACACAATCCTTGATTGAAATAGTAAACATAATATATTGATTACCGGCATACGTCAACGGAAGTTTCAATAAATCTATATCAAATGGATACGCTGGAATCGGATATTCCCCGATTTTCGCTTCCGAACTCAACTTAGGCTTAATAGTGGTGCATGTAGAACAACAGTCAATATATCTATCTATAATTCTATATCCTTTTTCATTGTCCGCCAATAATAATTTCTCTGAGCTTGTTTCAACGAACGAAGCTTCCCCGGATGCCCAATTGTATCATGGCCATCTAAAATAGGTAATAATGTACTAATTGGCGAATCTGGGATGACGAGTTTCCCTCTTTCTGTACAAACATCCCTCATGCATTACAAACATCCCTCATGCATTACAAACATCCCTCATGCATTACAAACATCCCTCATGCATTACAAACATCCCTCATGCATTACAAACATCCCTCATGCATTACAAACATCCCTCATGCATTACAAAATTAAAATAATCAAAACCTGCTAAGTCGGGGTGACCAGGAATAGTATCACTAAAATCACCCGATTCCAAAGCAAGGATAACTTTACCCCCAAAAATATCGTTACGTTGGTCTAGCGCAATATTTTGACTGCGCATGAGTGCGTTCACAGATACCAAACAAACAGGATTCCTTTACAACTCATCGGCAACTGTGTTGAGCTTGCCTTCAACGTACAATAAAGTAGGATTGTATGATGCTAAAGTCAACTTCCACCTTGCACGTCTGCCCGTGAGAAGTTTATCATCAAACAATTTAATTAGAGGCTTAAGGTCTGTCCAAACAGTTACTTCATAACCATATATTACCTCACGAAAAATATTTAACGCCCAAATTAGCGCTGCACCTTCTAAATCGGTAACACAATAATTATGTTCTCCAAGTTTTAAAGAACGGCTAGCAAATCCTAACGGCCGTAACAGAGTCCTATCGTCATACTGCATAAGAACAGCCCCGAACCAAGTATACTGCATAAGAACAGCCCCGAACCCAGTATACTGCATAAGAACAGCCCCGAACCCAGTATATGATGCATCAGAATTAATATAGAAAGGTTTCTTAAAATCAGGGAAAGCAAGGGTCGGTCGAGATGTTAAGCTCGCCTTTAATTCAGTAAAAGAACCCTCTTGTTCAACTCCCCACAAAAACTAAGCGTCCTTCTTGAGTAAAATATATAGGGGCTTCGCAATACCAGCGTAATTACGTATAAATGCCCGATAGTATCCTGATTACCCCAGGAATTGATTTAACTGTTTTACGTTAGTGGGCGTAAGAAAATCAGTGATAGCATTTGTTAATTGATTACTTACTCCGTTCGGAGTTAATTCATGCCCCAAAAATGATAGTTTCTTTTTAAAGAATTCACATTTACTGATTTTAATTTTTAAGCCGGCCTCATTTAATTTACAAAGTATATTTCTCAGTGCGATAAGATGTTCCTCTACCGTTCTAGAATTTTTGTATAATATCGTCTATACTGTATATATACATAAACATTATGGCCGATCAATCCTGCCAATACATTATTCATTAATCTCTGAAAAGTCGCAGGTGAATTTTTAAGGCCCAAAGGAAGGCGCTTGTACTCGAAGGTACCGGAGGGAGAATTAAATGCTGTATATTGTCTTGATTCCGGTGATAACCTGATTTGATGAAACCCACTCGAATGGTCTAGGGTGGAGAATACTCTGTTCTGTGTTCCCAAACTAGCAAGAATTTCCGGTATCGCCGGCATATGAAAATGATCGGTCTCCGTGATGGAATTAAGTTCTAAAACCTACCACGACTCGAAACTCCCCCTTCGCCTTCTTCGGGACTAAGAAAAGAGGTGAACGCCAAAGTGACGTACAAGGTTGAATTACGTCTTGAGAAAGTAAATCTGAAACATGTTTATCAGTCAATTCCCGTTTACTGTGCGCTAAGCGGTACTGTACATAGGAAGGTAAACTGGTTTTTGGTTCTCGTCACTAAACACAATTTTATGGTCCATAATGTTAGTAAACCCCATCGCATCCCCCTTTAAATGTATGGACTCATTAAATTCCCTCAATAACGCCTTAAGCGGACCCTGAGCCTCAGGAAAATCGGTACCTTGTAAATCCTCATAAATCCTACGTATTCTATCATCCATACCAGGAGATTCCCCTGTGTGCACTGATGCCACGGGAAGAGAATTAATTTCTTCAAATTTTCAAGGTACACAGGAAGCATTACATAACTTCGTATCAGCATACAATTTCATTAAGCCATTTGTGGCATTTAAAATGAGAGTTTGAAAAACATAAGTGTCATCCACCTCATGCAGCGCATGGGCAAACGTAATACCCTTAATTGCCGAGGTGTTGGGTAATAAAACAAGAGAATTTACTGTACTCTTAAGATTGTTTGCATAAACGTCAACAACCCTCGCAGAATGCGGTTCAATGATAGTATTACAGTGAATGAGAATATCAGAATCCCTCATAAATTGTTCTAAATAATCATGCAATTTAATATCGGTGGTTGGGATGACGGAGGTGTCCGCGTAGACGGCCCGGCGCCGGGCACCCCCGACCTTACCACCAGATGTATGATGCTTCGCATGGAAAGGTTTACCACTCTTCACAACGCCCTTACGTATACCCCTTGATACAAATTGTAAACTCTCAGTGGAGCTAGATGACGCCTGAATGAAAGTACCATCAATAGATACACCATTATTATAACTAATTATAAAATTACGTTCCTTCATTGTCTTAAAACCCAACAGAAGGTCCGACGAGATGTTTAACCCATCTACAACGTACACTTTCTCCGTCATTAAATCTAAGGCCTCATGCAATGCCATCGGTAAGTAGGTAACCCCCGATATTGAAATATTATCCCCTGAAACACTCTGAAGATTAACATCCGGGAATTCAAGTTTTAACGAATCATTATGATTCAATTTGTTAAATGCAGAGCTAGACATGAGGTTCACAGGAGAACCCGTATCAATTAAAACACTTATAGCTGCATTATTTACATATGACTTCAAAATTAACGAGTCAGGAGAATGCATGAGCGCACTTACTCGCTCTCCAATCGTCTGTATCGACCTTCACTTCCGGGCAAGTTCCGGTCTGGTGGTCATTATTCTTGCATCTACGACAGAAAGGTTGCTTACCTGCCGTATATTCATATAGCTCTTTGGCTTTGATGTTAAAACGAGGAACAATGTGACCCCGTATACCACAATAAAAACACAGAACATCCCTGTGTTGACCATTTGCGCCACCAGCCATGATAGCAGGCATCTGCGCGCTCTGACTACCGCCACCCTGGGCCTGCGGTCCACGGCCGTAGCCCTGATAACGGGGGTACTGATAATTCCATGTTTGAGAGCTGTAACTCTGTCTATTCTAACCTACCTGTGCGGTTTTCTGGATTTTGGGAGAACTGTTCTGGGGATTTCTATGTGGTTGGGAATTTCTATGTGGTTGGGAATTTCTATTAGGTTGGGAGCTTCTACTGTAGGTTGATTCTGTTTAGGTCCAGATTGAGCTTGTGAAACAGGTAAGGAATTCCTAATGGCAGCACACGAAAACTGAATTTGCTCGGTGGTTATACCGCTAGTATCACAAGACTTCCGTAATTCCTTTGAGAATTTATTGAGACATCGTAGGAAGAAACTCAATTCGTCTTGCGATCGGTTTCACGGTGTCTGGCAAGGCACTAACTAGCATAACATAACCCAGTAACTTGCTCAGCTGTCCTAATGTTATTTTACTGTCCTCAAACCATGTCTGACGAATTAGATCATGCGACATACAATTTACGAATTGTGAACACTGCGCCAATAATGTATCCACTGACTGATTTTTCCTTTGCTTCAATAGCTGATCGGCGAAGTCATGGAATTTCGCAACTTCCTCCTTAGCTGAAGATCCGAACTTCTCAAGGAACTCTTACTCTAAACTCATTGTAATTCCTAGCATTGATAAGGTCATCGCATGCGAAAAGGTATCCAGCTGGAGGATTACCCTTGTTAATTTTCGAGCGAAAAATTTAAATTTTGGCCCTCTCCTGTGTAATAACTTTTGCTGCTATTTCCGTGTCTACATCATCCAAGACTGAAAATATATTTCTGTGTTCTTCCAAACCAATGAATGGTTTGGTAGCCTGCCCATGGGTTACGTTTAAATGAAAAGCCTGGGATTCATTTCCAGACATATTGACTTTATCTACAGGAGGTCTGGTAATGACAATTCTAGGCAGTGGGTAGAGGTAGGAAGGAGTTGTGTCTCTGTAAGCCCCGCTTCTTAACACACTCTGATTAACATTTTTATACAAATTAGGAATCCCCGAAGTACTAGGAGTTGCTTGAGGTTCAACCTCTGAATATTTATTTTCTGAATCGCTCCTAGAGTCGTCTGAAAATTCTTCCAAATTATCCTCCTCAATTGGATCGATAACAGGAACTTTAGGTCTTTTCTTAAACAAACGTTTTAATGACATGGGGAATTCTCAACTTGATAAACATATAATATATAAAATCTTCAGAGATAAATTATAAATAATTCCTGTAAAACACCGCTCAACAATTCCTGGTTCTAAATACACCCTATTTTGCACAAATAATTAATTTAAAAGACAGTGACATAAACAAATTAATTACACAATTGCATTATAGAATTTAATATGAATGATTGGTGTAACTTTGATTTAAAAGAATCACATAAGGCCTCCAAGAACACTTTACCTCTTCAATGTTATGGCAAACAGCTATATATCCACGCTCAAACACAGTTCATAGGCAACTGAGTCGTGGTGGGTAGGCGGCTCAGCGCCCGCGGGTGTGTGTGGTGGTGTTGGTGGCAATCTGACCTTGAAACACAGGCAGTGCCTGCCCTCCCGGCTCCGTCGAGATCTCGTCCTCGAATCACTTCCACTCAAACTTGATCCTCCAAGGTACGACCAATCTCTGCACACCTAGGCCCTCCTTCCATGAAGATTCCTCCTTCAGGCAAAGTTGAGGATTCCCAGGAACCCACTGCTAGATGAATAGGACGAATCGCGACCAACTCCGCACTCGTTAGAACGGCGGCGCTATAAGCTGCCAGACTCGCTAGTTGGTGATCTCCTACTGTGGCATCTACCAGCATTGGCAGAATCGCCTCTCGTTAGCCACTAGCGCTCGCAAGGGCAGTGAAATGGGCTACAGTTGTCAGAGAATGTTGTTCTTTCTTTCTTAATAACCACATTGTCACAGACAGTCCAGTGGTGGTCTTTGCTTTCGTCTGTGACAACGGGAAGTATTTTATATCATTGATAGAATATAAGATGCATTGTAGCATGAAGTTGAGAGAGAGAGAGAGAGAGAGAGAGAGCGGTCAGCGAGGGGGTAGTGAGTGTTGCCTCCCTCGCTTGGAGGAGTTTTCCCTCCCTCGCGCGGGCTTTCCCATGCCCTTGATTGGCTGGTGGATCCTGACGAGGCCCAAGGATGCTAGCATTTCATGACGTAGTGGTCTGTGATTGGGTGCCGATGCCTTTGTTGGTGCTAGGGGGGGCTCCTTCCCGCGTATCTCTGGCAGAGCTTGGCACAGCGTGCGTGGTACTAGACGTCCCTAGAAATCTGTCCCCCCATATAACCCTCTATACTACTATCTCTCTCTCTGAACTTCTTCGTTTTCATACTTCTCTCTTTATTCAATTACTTATCCCTTCTGGTTCTGCATACGACTTCCATAGTTGGCCAGTCGTATTACCAGCACCAGCTCTCAGAGATATTTACATGTACTTAGAATAGGTTTGAGGGTTCTTAGTTAGTAGAGGTTAAGAACTCTGTGTGTGTCTCCATTATTGATTTAGTGTTTTGCCCTTTTACTTAATGCTAGACTGGGATAAGGTAACTGTAGTCGTTGTCTCCGATGTGTGTATGGTTTGTTTATACCTACACGACTTCGACCGGTCCTGTGGTAGCCTGGGTTGTCTTTTCGGCTGCGTCTTTTTGTGAGTGCAGCATTGTGTTGACTGAGGGCTTTGGCCTGTTCCAGTTCCACACTTTGCTGCCTCTTTGCTTGTCTTTTGAGGGTTGCCAGGAGAGAACCAGATACTTGTGATCTGGATCTATCAAGAGAGCATCCCCGTCATTAACGTAACTTTAATCATACCGCCTTAAGGACAACGCTAGGCTATGAGCCTGTCTTGCTCAGCCACAGTTTCCTAACCTTGATATCCCAGCTAGACTTTATTCGCCGAGCAGACACTAGTTAGGACATGAGCTCTTTTATTATGTACACATTATTATTCACAGCATTTATTAGTCTAGGTTGTTGCTGAGCCGCACAACCACAGCAGACTGTTTCGTTGATGAGGAAGTACTTCTTTTAGTGTCGAGCATTACTACCGTTGCGCATTTATAGTATTCTCGTGTCAGTTAACATTATATCTCCTATCTTTTAGTGTATTCAGTCTACATGTGTGGTGTCCTGCCTCCTGCCTTTATATAATTTAAGATACGAGCATCTTATGAGCATCAGACTTTCTTCAGAAGTTTCCAGGTCTATGCTGTAGGACTATACTTCACTTTCTTTCAGATAGGAGTGACAAGTTTATTGTTGTTTAGAGTAACTGTATTGAAGCATCTTTTTATTGTGTTAAATCTTGCAGTGATTTAATTGATCTTTCCATAGCTTCCCTTTTATGCATTTTAACGTAACTTGCATCTTGTTTGTTATCAGGCTATACCAGTGTGGGTTAGCCTGAAGTAGAGTACATTTATGCTCAGTTAAGGATACCCTGTTATCGCAGATTAACTCTGGAGGCTATAGGTGTTTTTGTTCGCCGGCATATAAGTTCGAGAGTTTGGATCTAGCGTACCATTGTTGCATAGTGCCCTATTACTAGTCCAATCATTAAGTGCCCTTGTTTTATTCGTAGCCCCGGTCGTAACAAATGGCGACCTTGCCTAGTATCTTATCTTAAGTCGTCATACCGAATGAACTAAGAAATAATTGCAGGATTGTTGGACATTTGATGATTTGAGGAATATTTTGGACACATGGATTTTTTTTTTTGGCAACGTAGTATAGCACTTGAGTTGTCTTCGAGCATTTTTTTGAGTGAATAGTGCTACATGAGAGTTTAGGTACTTTTTTTTTTTATAAACGTTGAGAATTTTCGGTGGACACAATGTCGAACGACGGATCAGTGCACAGTGAGGACACAGTACGGGAAACAGGCTCTGAGGTGCAGCAGCTGGGTTTGTTAGAAGGCATTAGAGTAGTAACTAGTGAGGAGGATGCAAGGAAGTTTTTGGAGATGCCTATTACTGTTGACCGGGTGTCGGGGATTGATCGGTATGGTCTCCAGTGTTTGGCCACGGTCATGGGGCATGTTGGCACTAGCAGCATGACGAGATGTGACCTGGTGGCATGTGTGCTGGGCAGGGTGCGTGGTGCACAGGGTGCTTTGGCACCTTCAGCCAAGCCCCCCCTCCACTCTACTCCCATCATGCCCTCTGGAACACCGTATCCGAGTACGTTCCCGCAGGCCGATAGTCACTGTACTGGCAGCGTGGTTTGCCCCTGGGTGGATCACTGGGTGGGTCTCCAATTGTTGCATCTCCTCCTCCTCAAGGTTTAACTCCAGATATGCTCTTCCAGCTTGAGATGGCTAAGATGCAGCAGCAGCAGCGGGAATCTGAGCATATGATTCAGGCTGAGGAGAGAAAGGCCATATATGAGGCTGAGCTCAGGAAGCAGCACCAGCAGTGGGAATCCGAGCTTAGGATTCAGGCTGATGAGAGAAAGGCCATACGTGAGGCTGAGCTTCAGGTTGAGGCTACGAAGTACTGTGCAGACATAGAGCTTGAGAAGTCTCGGGTAGAGTTGACAGGGCAGCGTCTCGGTTCTGGGAATCGAGGTCTTGATCAGTCTTTATCGCACCTTCTTAAGTTAGTCCCTGCATTTGACGAGTCAGGTGTCGCCAAATTTTTCCTGCGTTTTGAGAAGAAGTGCCGGGAGCACCAATGGCCTGAGGTTAAGTGGGCAGCCCTTGTTTCCTCTAGGTTGGTTGGCAAAGGACTCAAGGCATATGATGCATTGCCCGTGGAGTCTTGCATCGATTATGAGGTATTGAAGGAAGCTGTTCTGCGGGCGTACGAGTTACAACCAGAGACATATAGGTTGAAGTTCCGGGGTGTTACGAAGGGTCGTGAGTGCACTTTTCTAGAACATGCCCGGGAACTGTCTGATGCTTTGAGAAATTGGCTGAGGTCAGAGAAGGTGACAACGTTCGGAGAGCTTGAGCAGTTAGTCCTTCTAGAGCAATTTTTCAAGTGCACAGGCGGCGACCTGACTTTGAACCTCAAAGAGAAACATCCTAAAATTCTACAAGAGGCAGCTGAGATGGCTGACCTGAGAATGTCGCTGATTCGTGGGTGCGGGTCTGCACAACGGACCGATGCAGTTAACAATGGGCGCAACACTCCACCCCCCCGAGTCAGTGATACAACTTTTAATAACGAAAGTAAGAGCAATGATACCAATTTTGATCACAAACCTAAAACCGTCCCGTTTAAGAAAGGTCAGGGCCCTTCCCCATCTCAGGGGAAGTCCAAGGGTGAAGTAGAGTGTTTTAAGTGTCATAACAAGGGGCATTTCGCACGTTCCTGCCCTAGAAACCAACCTACAGCAGTCGTGTCTTTGGCTAGCAACATTGGGGTGTCTCTGAGGTCTTCTGCATTTACCCGGGGTGTTATATCAGATGCGGGGGCACAGCCAGTGAAGGAGTGTCCGGAAGGCTCGAAACCTATCCGCGATGGTTTTTGCGACCATAGAGGGCGTGGCTGCGTGAGTTGGGCTGGTTGCAAGCATGGGTTGGAGTTGTTGCGTGATACAGGTGCATCCCAGACTCTGATGAAAAACTTTACAGGCCAACCTATAAACACGGCACGGGTGGTTGTGGTGCAGGGTATTAATGCTACAAGGTCATACCCGTTGGTTCGAGTGGAGCTGGAGGTTGATGGTGTGACACGAGAGTTGAATGTTGGAATCGTGGAGAAACTGCCAGTAGAGGGCGTCGACCTTCTTCTCGGCAACGACTTTGCGGTACCTGCTTCTGAGGTTCCACCCTTAGTCGGTGCCGAGAGGGCGGCCGACGTGAGTAGGGAGGGGCAGGAGTTGGTCGAGAGGTGTCAATCACAGCAGAGGGCGTGTGTTGTCATCCGATCTCGTGCATCTAAAGTGTCACAGCCTATTCCTCAGTCTCTAGACCAGCGGAGGAACGGTCGGAAAGAGAAAGCTAAAGTTGGGAGTTTTGTGAGTTTTGCTCCAGCGACTTAGTACTTGACCCAAAGGTGAGCTCCGGAGTGGCCCCAGAACCTGTCACCCCTAGTGACATGGTTGGGCCTGATGGCACTCTGCGACTTAGTTGTTCCCAGGTGGAGGAGAGTTGTTGGAACGGGGCTATTGAACACGAGGATGGGGAAACATGTCATGTGAACCTGTTTAAGTAGTTTGTGAGGCAACCCCCTGAGCAGCCTACTGTCCCTGCATTGGTCTGCAGTGGCCAAGGTGGAGAAGGAGAGGGGGGCAGTGGGGCACAGGTAGAGGAGAATTGGGATTGTCATGTCTCGGCGGAGTAGTGGGCGGGGGACACGAATCTGGTGGCTGTGGAAGCGCTAGAGCACCTGCCTGAGCAGCAGTGTGCAGCGCTCCAGCACCAGCTCGGTTCATACCCCACTGGTCGTGCCGGGCACCCAGGCCTCACAACTCATGCGGTGCATGATGTTCCGTTGGCAGGTCACTTGAGTGTGAGTAGACCGTTGGCCTCGTTGTTTCGATGGTTCAAGGTGGGCGACGAGGCTTTGGCATGGTTGTCAGGTCAGGGTCGACCCATGGCTGCCAAAGGTTGTGGTCAGAAGGAGGACATTGAGCAGATTGGTGAGGTGGGCTGTGGAGTGGATGTGCCCGGTCGTCGCATAGCCTCCCAATGCTGCTCTAGTCGAATGCAACAGCCCCTCCATAGACCGACTGTATCTGGCCATGTCGCTGAAGGCGGTGATGCTGCGCAGGCAGATGTAGTTGCAAGGAATGCGGGGGTGCGCATGTACGGTATCGGCGGGGAAGCCTTAGCAATTGTAAATTGTGGGAGTGACTGCACAGGTGGTGCTGATTGTCCCTCTCATGATCTGGCTGTTCTGGGAACAGAGGTGGAGAAGGAGGGAGGCTATAGCTTAGAAACTGTGGTCTCGACTGGGTTGTGGGAGGGCAATGAGTATGTTGTTATTCGAGAGAAGTTGTTTACTAGGCTGTGGCAGTACATCCGCATGTTTGTTGGTTCTCCAGGCCTGATGTACGGGGTAGAATCCGACATGGAGGCTGGAGACAGTGCAAGGCTCAAGTTAATTCCCTACCGTATAAATCCTGCTCAACAGCCTGTCGTGAATGCAGAGCTAGACGACATGTGGAAAAAGGGTCTGAGGGATAAAGGATATCGTGAGTGGTCGTTGCCAGTGAGTTTGCAACCTGAGTTGAGTGGCAAGATCCGTGTGTATGGTGATTGCAAGAGTGTGAGTGCATTATCCTTGACATTATCCATTACCTAGAGTTGACGGCACCATAGACCGCATCGGGGCTGCCTCGCTCATCACGAGGGTGGAACTGGTGAAAGGTTATTGGCAGGCTCCGTTGCCGGAGAGAGCGAAGAGAAATACCAGTCTTGTGATGAACTGGGCAGGTTATCAGTGTTAGGTGTTGTTTTGCTGCCGGAACACAAGTTGGATGTGTGGCATGCCAAGGGCACTGATAATGTTTTGGCTGATTGTTTGTCACGGGAGGGTTTGTTTGCAGGAGAACTCTCGCCGTTCAGTCAGTGTGTGTTGAGAGTGGAGTAAAACCAGGCTTGCCCCTGTAGAGCAGCCGTCAAAAAACAACATTAAAATGAAATCAAAAAATCACATAAAAACCCTTTCTTTTTGCTAGTTAATTGTAAGTTGCCAATGTTATAGCTAAAGTCCTAAGTTGAACCTGTCTTTCACTTAGTAGGCTGGGCTCTGTGAAGCTCGCTCAGGGAGCATAGCAGGCTAAATTATACTATTATGTTTGGGAGGGGTTGTAAGATTTTCTTTGTGCTAATATGTTGTTTTATTTAAGATTGAGCTTTGCATTTCATTTCTGGTGGAGTGGCTAGGTGTGGCGGGTCTTGTCGGCATTCTGCCTTGTCAGATATGGTGCTCGCCTAATGTTGAGCGTCCCATATCTTGGGCGGGGTGTGACGTCTACCAGCGTTGTCAGAATCGCCTCTCGTTAGCCACTAGCGCTCGCCAGGGCAGTGAAATGGGCTACAGTTGTCAGAGAATGTTGTTCTTTCTTTCTTAACCCGGCAAGCGCGATAGGCCTCACGGAAGGCTTCCTATAGGGAACGCGATAGGCCTCACGGAAGCAAGACCATAAAAAAAGCTTTCCAAAAAAAAAAAGGGCCTATCAAAACAAAGGAATTTGTCTCTAGGTGAGATAATTCCCCTCCAGTACTCATCCATGTAAATCTCACCCACCCCCCTCCCCTCCTTCCCCACCTTATTCCCCCCTCCCTCCCCTCCTCAATTATCACCTATTTTCCCTCTTATTATCATCATTTATCGGTTATTTTTCTCTACCGCGATAATGTAGCACAAGTGGGTTGCAGAAAAGATCGTTATGTAACACCCAGACACCGGCCCACACCGCCCCGCTCGTCTCCGTTACCTCACAGACAGCGAGAGAGGAGGGTTGCCTGTGTCTCTCTCTCGCCTGAGATTATGACCGGGTGGCCAATATCTTCGTTTTTCACCACCCAAATGCTTTTCCCACTTATTTTAGCACTCTTGAAGGTTCATATAATATTATACATCATATATGTAAAATAAAAGCATACCGAAAACAAATAATGCTCTATATTGTAAATATAACGAATTCTGTCAGAATCCAAGGCTAGAAATGCACAAATAACTACCCTAGCCCCTAGGTCTATTTAGCGCTTGTCAGGTTAATAACCGCATTGTCACAGACAGTCCAGTGGTGGTCTTTGCTTTCGTCTGTGACAACGGGAAGTATTTTATATCATTGATAGAATATAAGATGCATTGTAGTGTGAAGTTGAGAGAGAGAGAGCGGGCAGCGAGGGGGTAGTGAGTGTTGCCTCCCTCGCTTGGAGGAGTTTTCCCTCCCTCGCGCAGGCTTTCCCATGCCCTTGATTGGCTGGTGGATCCTGAAGAGGCCCAAGGATGCTAGCATTTCATGACATAGTGGTCTGTGATTGGGTGCCGTTGCCTTTGTTGGTGCTAGGGGGGCTCCTTCCTGCATGTCTCTGGCAGAGCTTGGCACAGCGTGCGTGGTACTAGACGTCCCTAGAAATCTGTCCCCCATATAACCCTATGTACTACTATCTCTCTCTCTGAACTTCTTCATTTTCATACTTCTCTCTTTATTCAATTACTTATCCCTTCTGGTTCTGCATACGACTTCCATAGTCGTCCAGTCGTATTACCAGCACCAGCTCTCAGAGATATTTACATGTACTTAGAATAGGTTTGAGGGTTCTTAGTTAGTAGAGGTTAAGAACTATGTGTGTGTCTCCATTATTGATTTAGTGTTCTGCCCTTTTATTTAATGCTTGACTGGGATAAGGTAACTGTAGTAGTTGTCTCCGATGTGTGTGTGGTTTGTTTATACCTACACGACTTCGACCGGTCCTGTGGTAGCCTGGGTTGTCTTTTCGGCTGCGTCTTTTTGCGAGTGCAGCATTGTGTTGACTGAGGGCTTTGGCCTGTTCCAGTTCCACACTTTGCTGCCTCTTTGCTTGTCTTTTGAGGGTCGCCAGGATAGAACCAGATACTTGTGATCTGGATCTATCAAGAGAGCATCCCCGTCATTAACGTAACTTTAATCATAACGCCTTAAGGACAACGCTAGGCTATGAGCCTGTCTTGCTCAGCCACAGTTTCCTAACCTTGATATCCCAGCTAGACTTTATTCACTGAGCAGACACTAGTTAGGACATGAGCTCTTTTGTTATGTACACATTATTATTCACAGCATTTATTAGTCTAGGTTGTTGCTGAGCCGCACAACCATAGCAGACTGTTTCGTTGATGAGGAAATACTTCTTTTCGTGTCGAGCATTACTACCGTTGCACATTTATAGTATTCTTGTGTCAGTTAACATTATATGTCCTATCTTTTAGTGTATTCAGTCTACACGTGTGGTGTCCTGCCTCCTGCCTTTATATAATTTAAGATACGAGCATCTTATGAGCATCAGACTTTCTTCAGAAGTTTCCAGGTCTATGCTGTAGAAATATACTTCACTTTCTTTCAGATAGGAGTGAAGAGTTTATTGTAACTGTATTGAAGCATCTTTTTATTGTATTAAATCTTGCAGTGATTTAATTGATCTTTCCATACCTTCCCTTTTATGCATGTTAACGTAACTTGCATCTTGTTTGTTATCAGGCTATACCAGTGTGGGTTAGCCTGAAGTAGAGTACATTTATGCCCAGTTAAGGATACCCCATTATCACAGATTAACTCTGGAGGGTATAGGTGTTTTTGTTCGCCGGCATATAAGTTCGAGGGTTTGGATCTAGCGTACCGTTGTTGCATCGTGCCCTATTACTAGTCCAATCATTAAGTGCCCTTGTTTTATTCGTAGCCCCGGTCGTAACACTACAGCCAGCCATAATAAGTGAAATGAATTACTTTACAGACTTCCAGTAACTTGAATTAAATAATTTATTAGCGTTTGCGGTCAATTAATCGACACATGGGCGTAGCCTTTGTTGTAAAAGGACCACCGCTTGGCCACCATAATTATAATGGTAGGGTTTAGAGCTAGTTTGTTTAAATAACTCTGAAAATGCTGCCAACTTTCTCGGCCTCATACGGACATTAATTAATAATTCAATGTATAATAATTAGTATCAGGTAACTGAAGCTTGAGAATAATTCACAATAGTTTTAATGAAATGATACCTTAAGACTTATTCAGAAGTACACTAATATATTGAATGGTTAAGTATTAGTAAAATTAATCCAAGTAATGGAGAGGTCTGGTTTCACAAACACGAACTGGCCTCTTGACCCCGTGATATTACACAAGTGAGGGGGTATTCTTTTCTGCTCTCTAAATCTCAAATACCCCTCCATATCACCTCGGGTTACGCCCTCTATATGACGTAAAACCACTCACCAGCAGGCTGTATGTCCATCCCAACCAATACCATTCGAAGATGATATACCTGGGTGTGGTTTAGACATTCTGACACACCTTAGATACATTTTCCACACCTCCATCACACGCTATACATGCCCCCGATCACGTGATGTTGGTTGACTACGGTTTGATGACATCAGTCCTGACATATGTGATTCCCATGACCCGTGAGGTCAACTGTATACATTCAGGCGCCCTTCTGTCTGCATGAGTTGTGTCTGATACAAGGAAATACAATGCTAATAATATAAGCTGTTATAATAGGGTTACCGGTATTACATTATAAGATTAACCTACATGTACCCCTGTACATAAGTAAGTCAAGGAATAATAGTTGGTTTAAATGACAGTATATAACATAACTGATTCCGTATTAGATAATAATTTTAAGCATCATTATACACGAAGCCCCGACCTGTTTTGTAGGATCGAACCCAAAAATCTATACACAACATATCCTCTGAGTGAAACTCTATACCTACATCTTTTCTATATGCTAAATGACCTGGAGCAGTTAGTTCAGCACCTTACTTGTTTCCCTGAACGCCTTGAAGGATCGGCTTAACATTCTTAATTTATTCTAACTTCTAATCCTTCTGCTTACACTATACATGTTTTCTCTTTGTTAGGCTCCACAGATTATAACCTTATCTCTGTTGCCTGTCCTATATCTTCAGTACGACCATCTGATCCTCCCGTTTGTTGCACTTTGGCACTGCCAATTGAGAGGCTCATTGGCAGTTATTCTTGTGTGTCCCTTGGGATGATTTTTGTTTCCATGACCGGTGACCCTCGGAGAGTGCCAAGCACATTAATGTGGCGATCATCTCGGGTATGGAGGCATACATTACATTTTCTTTCTCTCAATATAATGCAAACAAATATTGGTTTTCTCATGCTTGTCCTACTGTTGTCCACAATAAGGAGGAAGCATACAAATTATACCAATTATTTCAAACTCACAAACCTCGAAGTCTTTATAATTCTGTCAGGAAAATGTGACAAATCTCTTTTTCGACTTGCAAAAAACTCTTTCATCAATAATAAATTTTCTGAACTTTCTCATTCTAGCTCTTCCCAAGCTTTCTAGCATCTAGCCAAAAACATCTCCAATAAATTAACTTCCTCATCTTTCCCTTCTCTTTACCACTACGATGTTGTTACAGTCATCTCATAAATTGTGCTTCTGTGCTATCACCCTGTCTAGGCACATTCTTCCGTATGTGTTTCCTCAAAGATCTAAACTTCTTGCTAGGAGTTTGCTCTCATTCAACCTGTCACAAAGAGCAGTGACCACTTTCAAACCCACATCTATCGTCTAATTCCCCATATTTCTTGCATCTCTTAAAGTGTTTAATATAATCATAATATAAAATGTCTTAAGCATTTGTTTTCCTATAATCGTTTTTCAAATTGCCAATTTGGTTTCCTTAAGAGGTGCTCTACTGGTGATCTCCTTTTTTTACCTTTGTCTAGCGGGGCCAGACTTAAGTCGGTCTAGAGAAGAAAGGACTATGTGGTGGGGACCGACTTAAGTTTAGGCGGTGTGCAATTCTGAGCAATATTTGGCTCTGAGAGAGAGAGGAGCGGTGGGAGGAGCGTAGGTCGGCTCTGACCGCTCGGCACGGCTTCCACGCCAGCACTGGGCCCTACTCCACACACACCCACACTCACTGCCTCACTACACAGGGAATTATGTAAGGAAATTACCGTATTTTAGGGATTTTGCACTCGTCTTGCACGATCGTTGCAAGAGAACGCGAGGTCGTAGAAGGATGGTTCTAGTGTCATTGGAAAGCTCAATTATCGTCCTTTCAGGGATACATAATTGTATTACGCTCTGGCTCTTGTTTATGCATGAAAAAGAGCAGGGAAACAAGGTCGTTTAGGATAAAACCACCCGCTTGCCAGGTAGTAGAAGTTACTGACGGGCCCGCTCGTAAGGCGTTAACTTACTAACTCTTGGTCATCCTCTCATCGGGACTTAGGTGAGATATTTGTAAATTTGTTGGACAGGTTTTTGGCTAGATGATAGAAAGCTTGGGAAGAGGTAGAACATATCAAATGCTTTAAATAGAGTCTGGCACAAATCACTTATTTCCAAACTCCCATCATTCGGCTACTAACCCTCTATCTGTGCCTTTATCTTTAATTTCCTTTCTGGCTGTCCCATTGGTGCGAGTGTGGACGTCCATCACTCACTTCCTCATCCTATCAACTCTGGGGTCCCTCAGGGTTCTGTCTTATCGCCAGTTCTATTTCAAATATTCAATAATGATCTCAACTGTACCTCTAGTCCTATCCACTCATATCCTGCTGACTCCACCTTACAGTATTCAACTAGCTTTCCACAACATCCCACCATGCAATCACTCCAAAACTCACATGAAGTGGCCATAGCACACCTGTCTTGTGATCTATGAACTATTTCCAATTGGGGCAGAGACATTCCTGCTACTTTCAATGCTTCCAAAACCCAATGTCACCATCTGTCTACTCGTCACCATCTTCCAGTTGATTGAAGTGTCTCGTCTTATTTTGAGTATGAAAACTCGGAGTTGAAATGTGCTGATACCGTAGGGGAAGGAGCGAATGGTCGGAGAAGGAGAGGGGAAGGATGGTCGGAGGTGGATCATTATACAAATAAACGTAAAGTAAACTATATTTATTGCCAAAACACAATGGTTATTTATGCAGATATTCAGTAAATATTCTAGGAACATATACAATTGTCCATAGAGATGATTCAAGTAAATTAGAAACATGTTAAAACTCTTAGATCATAAACTAATGTTCAATGGCGTAAAATAAATTATAAAAGAATATAATATATATATATATATGTTTCTAGTCTCTCAGTGGGGATCGAACCATCGACCATCAGGATGATAGCCGACGCTTTAATCAATTACACCACGGCAGTCTAATATATATATATATATATTTTTTTTTTTTTTTTTTTTTTTGCCAGACATCATAATTCTCGAGAAGGGGTGCCCATGAATATTAGGCGTTTGTCACGAATCGCTGGTTCAAGTTGCCCGGGCTTCACAACTACCAATAACATTTCGACAGTGCGGGCTCGATCCTCCGACACTTTGATCAGCAGCTGACGCTCTACTGACTATGCCACGACTCGTGACAAATATACAATTTACAATATAAACCAACAGGAGACATAATTATGTTATACATAATCATAAAGACTGATATGCGTACATTATACACTATCTATTATCTTTACTGAAAACCACTGTAGTTAATTTAGAAAAAGAGTCACATTATCATATTTTTGTTTTGCTCCCATTAACACTGCAGCAAATGTTTGTAGTCTCTGCACTGTGTTCATATGGTAGATATTAGTTGTACCTTATATCTGAGAACAGTAGTTTAATGTATTAAATACGAGGGACTATGAAATATATTGGTGACTAGACATATCAATGGAGTACCTTATTCTATTCAAGAACATCAAGTCAGCATTATTGTATTACATGATATTCGTTTATTATTTGAGAATGGTCATTACATAAACAACAAACAAAATTGGACCGTGTACAGATACCTGAGGAACTCCATAAGACATTTCCAGCTTATCAAATATAAATTGACAACTTGGACCGGTTAAGTTATCTTGCATAAAGGGTTCAAGAACCAGACAAAATTTACTTTGACCTTTATGCAATTGTTGAAAAAAAAAAATCGGCCTGACAATGTTGAACGATTTGAATAGGTCGCAGAAAAAAATCAGAGATATTATCTTATTATTTAAATTTCGTAAGAATAGGATGTGTTGGGAGGGCAGTTTAAGTAGATAAATTAAGTTTAAAGCCATGGTGGATAATCCTAAGAAGATGATTACCTTCCAAGTAGTACATCACCTTTGATGCCACAACCTGTTCTAATATTTTGGAGAGAAGAGACAATAATTAAATTGGACGATAATTAGAAGCTTCATCCATGTTACGTTATTCAAAGACTGGTATGACTGTGGAGTGTGTCCATGCAGTAGGGAAAGCTACTGTAATGCAGTGTTAATTATGCAAATGAGGTATTTGATAATAACGGGAAGGGAGTCTCTCAAAAAACGTAGAGGAATACCATCAGGTCCATAAGATATAGTGTTCTTCAGATGCTGTATTATCAGGATAATAGTGTCACTATCTTATGGGTTGAGGTCAAAACATATAATTCAGATTAACTCGTTACTACCTAAGCATGTAACACTCAGCGTCCTTCCAAACATTTGGACAACAGCTGTTTAACTTATTTACTATAAATGTATATTAGCGTTGTTATAATTTACGAAGAGTATATTCTTATTCTGTTTAGCAATTGTGATTAATTAACTCTCATAAGGTCCACCAAGTGACTGCGGTATTACCATTGGTTTCCTATAATCTATATTATGTGTGTGATTATACAGTAGTACTCAGGTTTCCTATAATCTATATTATGTGTGTAATTATACAGTAGTACTCAGGTTTCGCTCGGCAGGCCTTCCCCCTAATCACTTTGTATTCTTAAAGTTTTATATATATCGCTTATTTCAAACATTGTTTTGATCAACTTTGAGGTTATAACATACTTTATTTTTTTCCTGAATCAAGGTCTTGATATCTTTGTTATCCAACGGCAAAATGATCGCTTAAATTAATTTGACATTTTCGGTGTACATGTTTCTAAACATATGTTAAATGTGTAATCTAAATCAGTCATCTATGTTCATGATTAGATTGCAATCTCTCTTCTATCAACAGATTGCACAATATGTCAGGGGAGTATCTTCTTAAAATTAAGCGAAGAAAAGTTTTAAATATATGTTGCAGATTTAGTCTACATAAACTAACCATTACTGAAATCATATCATGGTCCGCGATAGGACATGTGAGCGTGTCATAGTCAAATATGGAGTTGGGTTTGTGGGTTACAATTAAATCTAGCAAAGTTGTTTGTGGGCTCGTCACAGTAATCGGTGCCACTTGCAGGTGGCAATCTCTGTAAAAGATAACAGATGGGGAAATTACAGGCACCAATCGAACAAGGCAATACCCAGGGGAGGCCTATAGCCAATTGATAAGGAGTTGCTGGAACTCTAGTTAAATTTGTTGGGCTTCCCTTACTGTTTATGTGTGTGCCTCACATACACAGAGTGATCCAGCTAGCTCTCACAAACACCTCCACCTGCTATCTACTTCACTACACCAAACAAGCACACCACACTTCTTTCTGCCACCAAAAGCAAAAACAAAATCTTTCAACTCTGGGGGAGGCACTTGTCACAGGCAGCTCTGCCTTTTGTCTCCCTCATCCATATAGAAACAAAAATGTGATATCTTCATGTTATAGACGTTTTTATTGGTTATAGGTGAAAGATCACCATTAAAATCAAAGAGAGAGAGAGAGAGAGAGTGTTGATCTTCGTCGTACGTTGTGTCCTGCATAATACTGGTGTAATGTCAAGCCACCTGCCCGTGCCTGCCAGCCAGCCATGCCAATTGTGTTTCTGAAATACCAACAATATTACATTCATAGTACTCTGATAAACATGCCAATACTATAATAACAAAAGCCTGCACTATATTAGGAGGAACACTTTATTGACAACGTTTCGAATATAGCTTCATCAGGCTAATAATTGATTGACCTTATGTGGCTATATTCGAAACATCAATACAGTGTTCCTCCTCATACAGTGTATATATTCATTCTGTCAACTTATTTGGATATGAGGATGCAGATATTTGTCTATTTTATGTCTATTACGAGACGACTTTATTTGATTATGATGTTTATATGGAGGTTGAAGATAAACATAACATAGTTTTTACCCATTAATTCCCAAACAATCTTCCTAAGTTTACCCATTAATTCCCAAACAATCTTCCTAAGTTTACCCATTAATTCCCAAACAATCTTCCTAAGTTTACCCATTAATTCCCAAACAATCTTCCTAAGTTTACCCATTAATTCCCAAACAATCTTCCTAAGTTTACCCATTAATTCCCAAACAATCTTCCTAACTTTTATACAATAATCTGTCACACAGCGACATACTCTTCAAGGGGTTAATGGAAAGAATAGGAAACGATGGTCTCTGCTCCATATTAAATACGAGTTTTCATAATTTGCAACATATCTATTTATGAAAATCATGGTATCTTAATAATTAAGATGTAGCCATAGTAATATATAATTAACTGAAACAAAAAACAGACAATATTATCTGACACACTAGCCTATGATAAATTTGAGTTTGTGAACATAATTGAGGACAAGATTGACTCGGTGAATGTGGTTTGAGGACAGCAAAGATACAATAATTATAGTTACCTAATTACTGTTCATGGTCCATGGATAGACCTTTTGCGTTTGCCTTAATTCCCTTTTCACCTTAATGAATTGCTATCTTTTGTTTATACTTTACTTCACTGTAAACTACAGCAACACTATTTACTCTTCTATTCCCCAACCTATGTACCTACCTACCTCATCTACTGTACTTACTTATAACGGTCTATTGTTAGTTTATATTAATTTTTAAATCTCACACAGTGTTTATATTTAACTTCGCTTTTAACCCCAAGAACATAATGTAATCCTCTCTCTACCCCCCTGCTCCACATAATGTAATCCTCTCTCTACCCCCCTGCTTCACAGTCATAATGTAATCCTCTCTCTACCCCTCTGCTTCACATAATGTAATCCTCTCTCTACCCCCCTGCTTCACATAATGTAATCCTCTCTCTACCCCCCTGCTTCACATAATGTAATCCTCTCTCTACCCCCCTGCTTCACATAATGTAATCCTCTCTCTACCCCCCTGCTTCACATAATGTAATCCTCTCTCTACCCCCCTGCTTCACATAATGTAATCCTCTCTCTACCCCCCTGCTTCACATAATGTCCTTACATAACCAATTGTTTCAGATATGTAACACTTTCCTTCACTCTAAACTCCAAGAACACTAGACCACTAAAGGCCTACTTACAGTCACATTCATTAATTCCAATACATTTTGAAGCCACGACTTGAGTAAATGAACCTCCCAAACGTAATAAGCAAGCAAACCATTAAAAATGATTCTCAGTTCACACGGAGACGCTTCGAAAATGCATTTATCAGAACTGAGGGGAGATGTTTATGTATATGATCATTAATGTATTCTTATATTATGTTGTGTACTGTCCTCCCTAGACCTCCATCAAGCTTTTGCCCTGGATGACGGCTGGTTCCTCCTAAATTTCAAGCTCGCTATTGCTCGCCAGGAAAAAATCGAAACCTAAATGGTGCAAAAGGTATTAAAGTCACCAAACCAATGGGGAAAACATCGTATAATCATAATGCTAATAGGCTAAACATGAGGGAGGGAGGAAGAGTCTATAAACCACGATACTGTACCAGGTCTATGTCAAGCGCTTGCAGTAATTGTAGATCTTCTCACTGGCAGCACCGCCCTCGACTGCCCCGTTCTTAGGCTCCAGGACACAGTCAGACATGTTGATGTCAGGTGGCGTTCCAGACAGCCACGGTCTCCTGAGTTCCTGGGATGGTTATATGGGCACGGACAAATTTGGTTCCACACTCATCCTGGTAAGCGAAGGGAAAGATGGATGTACAGTTGCCCACATAAGTTATGTTCCTCGTCATGATCTAATTTATGGAAGTAAAATTGGTACGGATAAAAAGCGAGTATAGTTTCTTTTAATCCTTGTAACTGTAACACTGATACTGTAAACATTAATGAGAATAAACATGGTCAGAAAAATGTATATAATGTTATTGAGTATATTGATAATGATTAACCTTTTTTTTCCTTGTATTACATGGGTTGATCACTACCAGAGTATAAAGGTAGATTATTACGAAAACTGTATACACCTTACTTTACAGTATATACCTTGTGAAACCCAGTAACTGTATACACCTTACTTTACAGTATATACCTTGTGAAACCCAGTAACTGTATACACCTTACTTTACAGTATATACCTTGTGAAACCCAGTAACTGTATACACCTTACTTTACAGTATATACCTTGTGAAACCCAGTAACTGTATACACCTTACTTTACAGTATATACCTTGTGAAACCCAGTAACTGTATACACCTTACTTTACAGTATATACCTTGTGAAACCCAGTAACTGTATACACCTTACTTTACAGTATATACCTTGTGAAACCCAGTAACTGTATACACCTTACTTTACAGTATATACCTTGTGAAACCCAGTAACTGTATACACCTTACTTTACAGTATATACCTTGTGAAACCCAGTAACTGTATACACCTTACTTTACAGTATATACCTTGTGAAACCCAGTAACTGTATACACCTTACTTTACAGTATATACCTTGTGAAACCCAGTAACCATTTAGAGTGCAAATTTATGAAAGGGAATAATAGTTAACTTTTTCAGTAACTGAGGACGCATTATCAAAATAAATTTTTCTCCAGAACTTCTTATCTCTGGAATTTACTTTCTTGGAGTTGCCTTCCACAAAGATACAAACTACAACCTTTTACGTTAATGTGTTACAAACGTGATATGAATGTAGGACACCTTTAGGTAGATGGGCCTGTGTTTTTGTCTTTGTTTTGCTTTCCTTTATTTTGTATCTTAAAAAAATAAATATTAAATGAGATAGACATGTCCCCATTGATTCGTAGACGGCCTTCCAAAACTGAATACAATCGTCTAATATTTTCCAGAATAAAGTGAACACGCGCCCTCTAATACTAAGAGGGTTAACTTGTTCAGTATTTATCTTTATTCTTTACTCTGGTTATCATTAGACAAATATATGCAAATCTCTTGGAATCCGGTGGTAAAACGTTATCTCAATTAACTCTCTAGCTCTCACAAGTTCTTCCTAAGCTGAATAAAATCGTCTAATAATATCCTCTAATAAACCTCAAGGTTTTATACTAAAATTATAATACAACAAATACAAATAATAATACTCACGTTCCAATCAGAGAAAGTGTGTTCGTTCAGCTCGTACACTCGGCACTCTCCTAGAATATAAGAAGCTAAAGTAATTACTACTATTACTGCTACTACTATTATTATTACTATTATAATTACTACTGTAGTATTTATTTTAAGTTCTGCTACGATACTACTATTATGGGGGATAAATCGACAGTCATTTAGAAGTTCATATACTTTATTTAACACACTTCCTAACTACTCTAATAACGGGTTCTTGGTTCGGGCCGAGATGAGTTCAAGACACGGATTGAATATTACGTCGATTCATGATAGGTTGTACTTTGGACCCGTAGAGCTCCCGTTACTCCCTAGCTGAATTCCCGCTATTCAGGTATTGACTCAAGTCGACTTCGATCCAACAAACACATTATTAGTTACTAATCCTAAATAGTTTAATATGGGCCCTGTTGTGTCTTCTATTGAGACCAGGGCCTAATGCAACAATCGCTCTTTACCTAATCAAAACAAACGTAATATTCTTCTTCTACTCTCAAGAATTACCCTCGTTTACTGAGCCTTCTGTGTCTTCTCTCAAGACCAAGGCTTTAATACATGTAATATATTTCCTCAATACATATAATCTATTTCCTCAATACATATAATCTATTTCCTCAATACATATAATCTATTTCCTCAATACATATAATCTATTTCCTCAATACATATAATCTATTTCCTCATTTGACACAACCGTCGTTACTACACAAGTACCTCAACAATGATATAAAACCTTACAGATTACCGACCGGGATTACAAGTTCCCTCTCATATATAATATTGGGTTCCGTCACCTAGTTACTTCAACGACATTGGTTTACAATATTTACCTCAATAACACGTTCCGGATATATTCTCAAATAACTCTTATTACAAACACTCTATGTTTATATTAAACCTTCATCTATAATTGTGCTAACAAAAGATAAACAGTGCCTCAAAACGCCTACACGGAACAGATTCACATTTATATTCCTATGCATGACCTCTGAGGAATTCTTTGTTATACGTGATAGCCCTAACATTTGTCCCAGACTGCCTCCAAGAGTATTTCGATTTATATGGATACAACTTCCCTTCTAAAACATAATAATCCCGTGTTTGACATAGACTAGTGTCCTTCTAAATAGTTTCCTTTATACACAACGTAATTCGTTGTTTAAATGGACTAGTGTCCTTTCCTAACTATAGCTGATCAATCGGGGGGCAACTAAACAACTGTTTCTCCTTGAACTTATTGGTTGCCCCTTTTGACTAGAAGAATTATTAATCTTTCCCTCCCCTCTTTACTTTTACTCTTAAATCTTTCCTATCAGATCCTATATATAATAACACTTTCGGCATTACGACTTTGCTAACAAAAATAACTAATTAATACACATCATAATTTTTATGGATACAGGTGAGTCTAAAATATTTTTCCTTTAGTCTTGTCCTAGAAGGACACATCAATTTTTATTGGAACCACAAGGTTAGTCAATCATTATCTCTCTTTCTTTCTCAATCTTATGCGGGCCCAATATGGGTCCTTAAAGCTCGGTTCACACATACCCGTCCTGAGCTCCCGTCCTTCCCCGACCACCAAAAACTGTTGGACGGCATCAAACGGATGACCTTGTGTCCCGAGTGACCTGAGTGGTCACGTGTGGCCCTGATGCCCGACCTCAACACGTCACCGCCCCGGAAGACGGCGCATACACGGCTAGTGGACGGAGATCTCAACACGTGACCGCTCCGGCAGACGGCTCATGGGCGGCGACTTGGTGCCACGACCAGTCCCTTTGGAAGGCGACCTAATAAGTCTGAATACGACCTGTCTGAGACGCACTGTGACGGCACTGCGACGACAGTGCGACCACAATATGATGGACGCAGTGTCGTCGGCGATGGCCCCCATCATGCATATATATTGGGGCGTGGCACAGAGACACCTCAGTCTCAACCAGCGTGCCGCCGATATAAATTCTCCTGCCGAGTGTCCCTCAATATGGACGCCACTCTGTTGAATCAAATGCAGCTGTACATGGATTGCAACGTACAACTGTGCTCAACGGTCCTAACTTTCATGGAAGTTGTGAGCGAGCTGAAGAAGAGAAGGAAAAAGTGAAGTGTGTGGGTGAAGCCATACCTACTGAGGAGGGAGACCTATGGCCACTACCACACCCTCATGAGGGAATTGTCAGCAGAGGATCCAGAACTGTACCGGAGCTTCCTGCGGCTCGACGAGGGTCTCTTCGACGAGATATGCGAGCGTGTGCGGCCTCGGCTGGAGAAGAAGATCACCTTCTGGAGAAGGCCCCTGGAGGTAGGACTGAGAGTGGCCATAACCTTGCGATTTCTCGCAAGTGGCAACACCTACGCCAGGCTCAGATTCGCTTTCCGTGTAGCCAAGAACACCATCTCCCTACTTGTTCCCGAGACGTGTGAGGCCATCGTTGAAGCCTTCTCTGACGAGGTGTTCCACTTCCCCAGGACACCAGAGAGTGGAAGGCTATTGCACACAAATTCTCAAGTCGGTGGGACTTCCAACACGCACTAGGGACGATCTATGGGAAACATATTCGGATCAGGAACCCATCATTCGGTGGATCAAAGTATTATAACTATAAAAAGTTCTACTCTATTAGCCTACTTGCAGTCGTGGATGCGGACTACAAGTTCATCCATGTGGACATCGGCAGCCCTGGATGCGAGTCAGACGCCGGGTGCTTCACTATAATGCCACTAAATGAACTCATCAACACCAACCATGCAAACTTCCTACAACCTGAGCCCCTGTCCGGCGCCCCTCACCAAGATGTACCCTACTACTTTATCGGTGACAACACCTTCAGCCTTCGTCCGTGGATGAGGATTCCGTA
Source organism: Lithodes maja (assembly GCA_037953745.1). NCBI lineage: Eukaryota > Metazoa > Arthropoda > Malacostraca > Decapoda > Lithodidae > Lithodes > Lithodes maja. The sequence continues at coordinate 11,861 of JBAKBP010019003.1, read as the reverse complement.
TCCACAACGGGGTCTGGGCCATGACGAAAGGATATTCAACTACCGGCTATCAAGGGCACGAAGAGTGGTGGAGAACGCCTTTGGAATCCTAGCGAACAGGTGAGCATGGCAACATATCATGAAATATATTATTGTATATTATTGATATCTCCTTTGTATTATCTTTATCTCCTTTGTATGTTATTGATATCTCCTTTGTATTATCTTTATCTTTGTATTATCTTTATCTCCTTTGTATTATCTTTATCTCCTTTGTATTATCTATCTTCATCTTTCCCTGTCCTATTTCTGTTGAATGGGGGATGGGCCGGTTTTTCTGCACCAAGTACATTTTGATCAATAATTGGTATCAGCAATGTCGAAACATGATTTATTTATTTCGAGTGAGAGATACGAATATGTTCCTACACTTACCCCTCTTATTGAACATCTGACAGACATTAATACAGAATACAGGGAGACAAATGTACCTCAGATGGAGCACCACATTTCTGACAATGACACTTATCTATTCCTCTACCCACCCAACCAACAGGTTCAGAGTTCTCCACACATCAATCACCCTCGCCCCAGAAAGGATCGAGTCTGTGGTGATGGCTTGCTGCACCCTCCACAACTTCATCAGGATACGTCGCCCATCAGCCCGTGAGATAGACCAGGAGGACCCCAAAACCCATGTGGTTTCCCGTGGACCCTGGCGAGATGACGACGTACTGCCTAGCATTCCCGCCCCTACAGCTTGCAACATAGGCAACCAGGCTGGCAAGACAGTACGGGAATATTTGACGAAGTACGTAAACTCCCCAGCTGGGAGTGTGTCGTGGCAGGAGCAGATGATATACTATAGGTGAGAAACTACATGTTTGTGTTTTTATTTCCTGTTTTGTTTCACGTCTGTTATGTAATTTATGTTGCATACTTTCATCGATTATTTAAAATGACTATACTTGCATTTATGCACTTATGTAATTCAGTAGTATTTATTCACATTATATTTCCATATGTATTATCATTATCTGTCATTGTAAGTTCAGTGTACTCATGTGTATTTTCATTTCCATTTTGTTCTATTTACTGTACATTGCGTATTCTTATTAATTTTTTGTTTGTTTAATGTAGGAATATTTTTGCATAAATTTCATTTTTTATACATTGATAAGATTAACCTTTATTTATACTCTCAGTGCCTGTCATTGTAAGTTCAGTTAATTTATGTATTTTTTTTAATTTCTTTGGTTTTGCATTGCCTATTGTAATTCTTCTACCTCAATTTTCGTTGTTTGTTAAAATATTCATGTGCTACTTTAGTTATGTATTAATTAGTCATATTTATCTTGATGTATACTATTTACATTTATCTTTGCAGTATAATCTCTGTTGGCAGTTGTTCTATATTTGCATTTCTTATTATTATTATTATGATGCCTCTTCATTGATTTATTACTTTTCATATATTGGTGCACGTTTTGTATAAGTTCTCATTATTTTTCATAGATCTCTTCATATTACTATATTTATTTAATAACATAAATAGGGACATAGAAAACAAATGTGTTGCACATTAAACAAATATATTTTTCATTTATTACATGGTAGGTTTACATATTTTATTTGATGAAATGCTGGGGAGTATGCAGGGTCTGCAGGCTGGCCCCTGGTGATGTGCCCAAGGCATCGAAGAGGCTTGAGGAGACACTAATGTTGGGGAGTGTCATGTCCTTTGGAGTGGAGCAGTTGCGTTGTGGTGTGGTGGAGGGCAGAAGGTTGGCTGTGGCAGGTGCAGGGTACTGACTATACAGCACAGGTGGTTGGTTCATATATTGAACCGTCTGCACCTGCTGCATGGGCTGTTGAACATGCTGTATGGGGTGCTGCACCTGAATGGGCTGTTGCACCTGCTGGAGGACCTGGGGAGAAACAGCCGAGAAGGACCTCATGATGTTACTCATGGTATCGTGCTGGGCAGTCTTACCCCGGTAATTCTCCAGCAGGAGCAACATCTCCATTCTGGTGTGGCCCCACACGCTGGGGTCGAGCTTGCTGGATTAATTTGTTATGGACCCGAAGAACTGCTTCCACGAGTCCTCCTCCCTGGTGCATGGCTGAGGGGTCGCGAACTTGTCCACCATCCTGCGGACACGACTGGCCTGTTCCTGGAGCTGTTTGGGGATAACCAGGAGAGTGATATTAGTGTTTAATATTGTTATTGCATCAAATACTAATACTAATATTCATAACATGTTTATAGATACTGCAGCCACCACCTGAAAATGTCAAGAGGAACATATTATACATCCACTTTCTACCTTTTTAGTGTACCCTATTTACACTTAAACATTACACTGTAGAAGTTCAGTAATTTTACCTGTTTCAGGACAACGAAGCCTGGCCCACCACCATAATAGTTTTATCCATAAACATACACTTCATAATCTGAATATGCTTTAAATATAATATCTTATTTCTACTTACAGTCGCCATGACGGAGGTGGCCTCGTGCATCATGTCGTCAGGGCCGACGCTGTGCACACGCCTACGCTGTGGCTGGCTACCCCCAGCGGTTGGGCGCGAAGGACCTGGGACTGCGGCAGCTTCCTCATCCTCCTCCTCCTCCTCCTCGCTCCCACCCTCTTCCGGCGCCGGAGCAGTGGCGGCACGGTTGTGTGCCTGCAGACCAAAAATAGTTTTTATTAATTATGTTAATGTGCCTATCTATGTAGTTTTTATTGAGACTTAATAAAATATGTAAACAACTCTGTTAGTGTATATATTCCCGCTCTGATGTATCTGTCATATTAATAACTATTACGAAGGTATGATTTAAATACATTATAAATACTGCTTTTAAGGAAAGGAAACAAAATATTTCATAAGGTAACAATATATATTGAAAAAGGCTAACGGGTTCAAGAACAGTACAGAAAATGCCACAAAAATAGATGAATTAACCATAACCAGAGATGAATCGCAATATATATAAAGGTATAAATATTATACAAAAATATATAGATATATAATTATGTATAAACCCTAGATAAACCAAAGAAATAGCAATACTTGAACATACCTTTTTACAACCAATACTCCGGGGTTTGTGCCGGACGATGTGGGTGGCCAGGAAGGAGAAGACATTATGGATCCACCTGTCCCTCTCCGTCACGGTTTTGGTGGCCCCAGAACCGCTCTTGGGGGCAGTCAGCTTGCCGTAGCATGTCCTGATGTTATCCAGGAAGTGTTTGACCTGATATCCTGTGAAAGAGATGTTTCTTAGTTCACACATACATAAAATAATTTAATATAAGCATTGGCTACCTGGCTCACACCAAATAATGTTTAGCGTCTGTTTAGAGTGAACGCATGCGTATATCATAGAATATTCTAGAGTGAACACGTGGCAATTTGAGAAAATATAACCAATAAAACAATGAATTTGCACACGCCAATGAATTGTTGCACAATAATGTTATCAACTATGATGGGTGAATCGAGGGAGCGCGCCTCCTCCTCACACAATCTAGTGAACGCATGGGTATATCATATAATATTCTAGAGTGAACACGTGGCAATTTCAGAAAATTAAACAAATAAAAAACTGAACTTGCACACGCCCCTGAATTAGTACAGAATCATATATAGACTTACCTGGAAGGGATGGGGACATGGACACCCCCTTCTCCTTGTACAGGCGGTTCTTTTTGGTGCTGTCCTTGTAGTCCCTGCGGGTCTACTGGTATAGTATAGGATTTTCTTTATACCACTCCCCCAGATCCAACTCTACCTTCTCCTCCAGGAGTACGGCCCTCATTGGGGCCTTCGTCGAGCGGGAACGCTTCTTCCCACGACCACCAACCACAGCAGCTGCCTGGGTATCATCCTCGTCGGTATCCTGATCTGATGATGTACTCGGCTGCTCTTCTGAATCACCGTTGGGCGCCTCGACAACCACTGCTTCATCATCAACCAGGCTTAGGACAAGCATGGGTGACTGAGGGGCACCCTGCTGCTCTGCAGGAGACACAGGGTGCTCCGGTGTATCCTCTACCTGTGTCTCGTCCATCACCTTCTGGCTGTCGGTGGTGTCCTGCGTGTCCACGGGCGTCTTGCATTTGTTGGTGGGGTTTCGCCGTTTCTTTGACTCAGACTTTGGTGGCATGACGAAGGTTGGAGGTTGGAGGCAAGAGCTTGTGCGAGGTGGTGAGGTGTTGCTGGGATGACGGCGGCTTGGGAAGTGAGACCGGACCACACGCCGCTCGCCCTTTTATGGACGCCGAGTGGCGAGTACAGGCGGGGTGCGCCCGGCATGATCACGTGATGCGACGTTGCCACATCGCCGTCTCAACTTTCACATTTTTTTGGTCGGCGCATAGCCGCAGTCTGGTGGTGTCTAGGCGGCGCATAGACACCAACAGACGGCGTCTATGCGCCGACCAGTCACGTGTGTTAGGGATTTCTATTTCATTCAAGTGTCACTGGTTGTAATTGAGGTATTGTGCTTGTTATGGTGGGTACGATCTTTAATTATTTATCATTGAACATCGTATGCAATGTTATGAGCCCGGTATAATTAATTCGACCTGTAGACAGCTTAGTTTCATATAGGAAGATATTTTTATTCAAGAGTGTACAGGAACGAGTGAGAGGTGGAATTGGGAGGCTTCGTGCAGACTACCCCCCTTTCGTTCACATTCCATTCTACCCCCTATCATCCTAGACTCGTAACCCTATTCATTCTCCCCCCCTTTCTTCCAACCCCCTTGCTCTTCTTCGTTGCCTGACGTACAAATGTATTGATTATAACTAGGTAATAATGTATTTGGCTTTTCTAATCATAAGAAATTTTACAAGATAATTTATATCATAGAGTTCTTGGTAAAAGTAATACTTTAATTCAGCAATTTTTATTTATTTATTTTTTTTTTTAAAGAGACAATGAACGGAGGAAGGAAAAACACAGATAAAACAAAAAGGTCCATGTGCCTAAAGGCATCCTCCATTCATAAAATGTTTGTAACAACTGGATTAAAACATTTGTAGATTGTAAGTTTGTGGAAAGCAATTCGAGGGAAGTGAATTCCAAAGAGTAGTAGCTCTGGGGATAAATGAATTCAGATAAGCAGAAGTTCTGCATTGTGGAGGAGAAAGTGTAAATTCATGGGCGCTCTCAGCTGCCCTAGTTCTACGGGGAAAGATGTGGAGAGGCGGCACAATTGAAGCAAGTTCCTCGGAACAATTGCTGTGAAAATATCTGTAGAATAATGCAAGGGATGCAACGTTTCTTCATATGGATAATGTAGGAAGTTCCTGTGTGATTGCAGGGTTATTGATTAATCTAATAGCTTTATTTTGAATTTTGTCCAACTGCCTCAATGCAACCACTCCACTTCCACCCCACAGAGGTGAACAGTAATCTATCTGAGAACGCACATGACTTTTATATATCACGGCCAACTGCTCGTCAGTGAAGAATTCTCGAACTCTGTACAGGAGTCCCAGTTTTTTAGAGGCATTCTTAGCAATGCTTCTAACATAATGTGTCCAGCTCAAGTTAGTAGTTAATGTTACACCGAGAATGTCAATACTAGGGGAAGTGGGAATATTTACATCATTAACAAATATATGGGAGTCAGTGAGATTCTGTCGGTTAGAAAATTGAATGTACTTGGTTTTCTGTGCATTAAAGGAAACTAGATTCTTTTGTCCCCATCCATTAATTCTAGAAAGGTCCTGGTTCAGAGAAATTGCAGTGTTTATTTTTGAATTTATAAGATTGGGTTGGGTGAAAGAATTGGTAAATGTGAAGGAACTGTGGAGTGTTGAGTTATCTGCGTAGGAATGTACTGGATTATGAGTGGTAGATATGAGATCATTGATATGAATGAGGAACAGAATTGGGGCCAAAACTGATCTCTGGGGAACACCAGCATTTATTGAGTGAAATTGAGAATAAAGGCCATCTACCATTACACGTATTTTTCTGTTATGAAGATGAGAAGAAATTAGTGGAACTAATGATGCAAGGCCGTAGTGTGACATCTTCGACAATAAGGATTGATGCCAGACTCTATCAAATGCCTTTGATATATCCAGTGCTATTGTATGTGTTTCACATTGGTTGATTTGATGCGTAAGAAGGCAAAGCATGTCTGCAGTTGATCGACATCGTCTAAAACCATATTGCCTATCACTGATTAATTTATTATTCTCAAGATGCTTAATTATGTGATTATTTAATATAATTTCAAAGACTTTACCAAGAGTGGAAGTTATAGCTATTGGTCTGTAGTTTGATGGATCTGAAGAGGCACCTTTTTTAGGAACTGGATGGATGTTTGCTTCTTTCCAGGGTACTGGGAAGCATGAGGTATGAGAACACAGACGGAAATTTTTTGCCAATACAGGAGCGAGCACCAAGGAGCAATTCTTAAGTACTATTGGAGGAATTTCATCTGGACCAGGAGCCTTATCTACTGAGAGATTCTGCAAAATAGTTTTGACATGTCTGGTGTGGATCTTAAGTGAGGGAATTTCAGGCGAATTAAAATTAAGTACAGGGACATCTTGATTTATTTCATCTAAGGTTGAGTTGGTGGAGAAAATATCCGCAAGAAGGTTAGCTTTACCTCGTGGGTCACTTACAAGATTGCCAGTCGGAGATTTTAATGGTGGAATGGATGAAGCAGTAGTGAAGTTGGATTTAAATGAGTTAAGAGTAGACCAAAATATTTTGTTATCATTTGGATTATTTAGAAGTTTATTTGCCTGCTTGTGGAGAAAGTTTGATTTAGTTAGGTTTAATACAGTTTTGGCATGATTTCTGATGTTTCTAAAGTAATTAACCCGTACAGCCCCAGCGACGCGTCTGACGCATCGGCGATGTATGTAACGCACAGCCCCAGAGACGCGTCTGACGCGTCACCCTAATTGCGCCGACCGTAACCTCAGGTGTAGCCACTCAAGAGGGCTCAGATTTGTATGGGAACTGTGTACGTATCCCACGCAACCGTGCCGATGGTCGAAAACTCTCAAAGTCCACGTGCGTGCGCGTGAGCGCGCAATAACCTGTTTTTTGGGGGAAATTGCCTTCAAATTTTTACTCTTGTAAAATACGTTTTCGGGGGCTCTGTAGGACCATTCTTTAAGCTTTTTGAGCGGTTTTTCGTGGTTTTTCATTCATTCCTAACCCATTCGCTATTGTTTCTGGAATAAAACCATTTTTTGAAAACCGGCCGGGTTCTGGTGAACAAACATTACAAAACTAGCCGGGGCTCCACGGGTTAAAGGCTTCATGTGTTTTTGATCTTGTGTATGCATTGTAGGCTATTGCTTTTTGTTCAGTTACTCTAGCACAATTATGGTCAAACCATTTAGGTGAATTAGATCTTTTACTGTACTTTTGATGAGGAATAAAAGTTTCCATTCCAATTTTTACAAAATCTTGTATGTGGCTCAAGGTGGAGTGTGCATCATTAGAAAAGAAAGAGGTCCAGGGAATATCAATAAAGAAACCTTGAAGACCCTCCCAGTCTGCCCTATCGTAATGCCATTTAGTCACCAAAACAGGTTCAGAGTGGGAAGGTGTGGTAGGTGATAGACAGGTGGCCTGTATCAGACAGTGATCAGAAGATCCAAGCGGGGACCTCACTGTAACATCATAATTTTCTGAATTGGTTGTTAAAAATAAGTCCAGTAGGTGGGAATTATGATTAGGATTATCTGGTACACGGGTGGGTTGGTTGACTAGTTGAGTGAGATTAAATGAGTCTGCAAATAGCTCACATTCAAGACCAGCATCATCAGTCCTGGCTGAATGAGTGAGCCATTCAACATTATGGACATTAAAATCACCCAACACAGTGATTTCAGAAGAAGCATTTAAGTTGAGGACACTGAGTTGTGAGGACAGAGAATCAAAAAGACTTTGCTCTGGAGGAGTATTTGGGGAACGGTAGATGCAACATATGTATTTAAATTTACCAGCAGAAATTAATTTGTATATAGAATAATCAAAATAGGGACAATTGAAACTAGTAACCTCCTCCAGGGCAATTTCAGATTTTGCGAAGCAACATACACCTCCTTTAGGTCTGAAATTTTGGAGCAGTTGATATCCTGGAAAAGTATATAATGTAAGTATATAATGAGTTGAGATTAATACAGTTAGAGAAGTTGGTATCAGAGCCAGGTGCACTAAGGGTATATAAGTCGATAGTACCGTAACGGCAAGGTAGTGTATTCTCCACCACCATCTTAAGCTGACCTGCCCTGAGTTCGTTTGTAAAAGAATCACCATGAGTTGAATAAGTATGGCCTACGATTTGTTCTATGTTTATTGATTGCTTTCACTTAATCTCTTGGAGGGTATTTATATAACTATGTATTATTTTTCTTAAGAGTTTCTTTATTATTTCACATCAATGTTTCTCAAATTTGATATTTTCACTAGAAGTAACTTTTGTGTATAATTAATCATTTAAATAAATTATAATTATATTTTACATACTCTTTACATTTTACCTTGATATGCTAATATATTATTCTTTTGATTGTTGAGATAAATCTAAGTCAAAGTAACTAAAGATAACTAATTCTGAACGAGTGATAAGAAAGGAATAACTTTGGGTTTTTTAGGCTAAAACAGCCATTTGATATCAACTGATATTTGATGAACTTGCCACATCTTTTCACCTACCAAGGTTTTAGTGACTACAAAGAGAGTTGCTAGTTTGTGTGGAAGTTTAACATACCACTTATTCTTGACTGAAACTGATAGTCATATTTTCCGCATTTTGTGAGGCTAAATAATAAGTCCTCGTTTTGTGTTTTTTAGTGGAATGTTTCTTTATGTTATGGGTTCGAACCCCGCTCGTAACGTAACATGGTGCCGTGACAAGGATTCCTTTCTTTCCCTCGTTTGGTAGTAATTATTGAGAACATTAGTGAAACATTTAGTCTGACAATGTCCTTCTACCTGTAGAAGGAGTGAACTTTTTGATGGGCAACGATATCGCCGGTGGCAAAGTGATACCAGACCCCATAGTTACCTCCACTCCCTCTTCTGATAACAACACTAAGCAATTAGAAAGTCAGTATCTCAATTTGTTTCCCTCCTGTATAGTGACTAGGAGTCGGGCTGGTCACCACAGTAAGAAGGACAAAGTTGATCCTGATAGTGTTGACCTAGACACTTCCTCCCTATTTCCTGATGTAGAGTCAGAGGATATTAGCAAGATTCCCATTGATTCTGAAACTCTCAAAGAGGCTCAGAAGCAGGACCCTGAACTGGCAATATATTTTGATAGGGCTGTGGAAGAGTCAGATATAGGAAACTATCCTCAATGCTTCTATCTAAGTAATGGTACCCTGATGCGCAAGAATAGACCTCCCAATGTGCCAGCTGATGAGCCCTGGCAAGAGGTGCATCAAGTAGTTGTGCCACATAAGTATAGAGTAGACATCGTTTTCATTGCTCATGACCTTAGTGGTGGACATTTGGGTGTCAACAAGACTTATGACAAAATTCTCAATGATTTCTTTTGGCCGAGAATGAAACAATATGTGAAGTCTTACTGTAAAACTTGTCGTGTGTGTCAACTTGCTGGGAAACCCAACCAGCCCATCAACCTGCACCCGAAAATCCCATCCCTGTAACGGATGAACCGTTCAGTAAAATCATAATTGACTGTTTGCCAAGAACCCGTAGTGGGAATGAGTACTTGTTGACTGTCATGTGTTCCACCACTAGGTATCCAGAAGTGTTCCCCTTGAGGCGTATAACATCAAAGAATGTAGTAAAGGCGCTTAGTAAATTTTTCACCCAGTATGGAATACCCTGTGTGGTACAGTCTGATTTAGGAAGTAACTTTACCTCTCGGCTCTTCAAGCAAACCATGGAAGAGTTGGGAGTACACCAGTACCATTCCACTGCCAGTCACCCACAGTCCCAGGGGGCATTAGAAAGGTTCCATCAGACCCTCAAATCAATGCTCACTAAATATTGTGAAGAGAACAATGCCGACTGGGATGAGGGCATCCATTTTGTGTTGTATGCTGTAAGAAGCAGGGTACAAGATTCTCTAGGATTTTCACCATTTTCCCTAGTTTTTGGTCATGAGGTCAGAGGTCCCTTGAAAGTGTTAAAAGATACTTGGATCAATGCTAACTCTAATAAACATCTTCTCACTTATGTGCATCAATTTAAATCTAGACTGAGATCTGCAGTAGAACTAGCTATGAACAATTTAGAGAAATCTCAAGATAAAATGAAAGTTCAGTATGATAAGACTACATGTGAAGAAAGCCACAAAGAAACTATTTATTTGAGTCTCCCATCATTAGTGTAATTGGGAAGAACCCTTTTTCTTTATATATTAGTTATTGAGTTCAGTAATCAGGCATTACTGTTAAGGATAGATTAAGGTGCTTTATGTTTTGGTAGTTAAAGTAAACATCAAATCAAGGGTTTAGAGAGCCGATATAAAGGCCAGTTGCAGAAAACAGCGCTACCTTCAGATTGACAACAATTTCAAACTGTCAATGTCAGAGTTTAAAATCAAGTGGGCTTATGGTATGGGCTTAGAGGTATGTGTAATCTCCTATTATGTTTTGATACTTATATTACCATGTTAGAAGTAGTTGTGAACCCAATAAACATGCAATATGTGTCATAATATTGAATAATTTAACTATAGAAGATTAAATGAGTTATGCTGGTCAAGCAGTTTGTTATATGGGAATATGTTATGTTAAGTAGGATTATTTCTGTCTTTACAGTTTTTACGGTCTCATTGGTAACCGTGGTCAAGAATAAACACAAAGGAAATCAAAGGTGTTTAAATACCCAAGTTATCTGGAAATTATGAGAGCAGTAATAACCCCACTTAAGGACCTGGCACATGAAGTTATGTTCCAGCCTAGCAGCCAGTAGTACATGCCATGAGCCATTAATAGCTATTTTTTTTTTTTTTTTTTTTCTATATTCCATCTACTCCCTCTCGGGCATAGGCTGAGAGCCTGTACATTCCACCGCTCAACACGGTGAAGCCCGTGAGGTCTTGTTCCAGTCTGGAGAGTGAGACATGTGAATCATCCATCATGGCTCGAAGCAGCTTCATCTCTGAAGCGGCTGGTTGCTTCGCTCAAGTGCTTCACCGTCTCACCCTCCAGACTCAGACCCTCACTCTCAGAACGCCACCTATTGAGCAGTGAACTCACTAGGCATTGTCCCCCTGTAACATATTTTGAATATGGGAATATTCATACAGTGTTATTTAATCAGGGAACAATGAGGGTATTTTTTTGGCATTTCGGTGGGCTTTGTGGTAATGCACTGATACTAGGTACAGCACAAATTCAATCCCAATAATATCTTCCCATTGACATATCGGGATTTGAACCCGGGTCCATTGGATTACCAATCCAGTGGCATGACCACTCCACCACACCTCCCCTAAGGCAATAAGGCAATAAGGCAATAAGTATGCTGGCCGCTACACTACAGTTGTCAGAGAATTTCAGCCAGGAGATCTAGTGCTTGCCTTTCTGCCTATACCTAAAAAGCCGCTACAAAGCAAGTACCATGGTCCATATGTTGTGCTTAAGAAAACAATTAATGTGAATTATGTTTTAAAAACTCCTGACCGTAGGAAGACGGAAAGACTAGTATATGTTAACCTGCTGAAAGCCTATCACTGCAGAGATCCAGATAAGGTATTAAACTTTGAATCAGTAGCACAGTTTGAAGGTGAACTAGAGGATCTAAAGATCAAGGAGCATAATGACATCCAGTTGCCTCTTGATAACAAATTGCAAAACTCGGACTTCTTGACTAACCCCCATTTAAAATTCCAGCACTTGTTGTCTGA